>PQWD01014660.1:0-13926 GCA_019425675.1 Leucinodes orbonalis | reverse complement strand
AAAAGAGATTGTCTGATAACGCGAATCATTGTAGGTTCTTTTGAAACTTAAGTTGGCAGCGCGATTTTTGCCTATTTCTAAAACTTCTTGAGACAGCCTTTCAGATATTTTATGACTGTTGGTCTTTTGTTGTTATATCAGGCTTCAATTTATGTTTGATAAATACAATAAATTTCATAATTGTCGTTGTAAGTTTTGGTAACTGAGAACAGGTAACTTTTCTGGAACAAAGACCGGAAGCTTGCCATTTGTCGTGTTTTAACTTGCGACAATATTTTGTAATTAGACAAAGAATTTTAATAGTATACGGTTATAACCGAAACTGCAAGTTTTGATGTGAAAATATTCTTTATCAAATTAGTAGATTCGATGTGTAAGTACTAAGGCACGACAACAGTGAACTCGTGTACGCGGCGCGAGTGTTGACTTAATGCCAGTCTTTGATGTGAGGGAGTGAAATAAAAATACCCTCCCGCACCCCGTTATACGATCAGAAAAACCGTTTCAAGTTCAATCTGTTTAGTTTTTACAGCTACTAAGCATCGCTAAGAATATATTTCCGGGTTTTAACAACTTTGCGATTTATTGGAATTTGCGAAATCTTCAAAACTTTAGATGATGGGGGACTAACTTAACGTAAACTGAAGCTTTCTCGTATTTGTATGACCTAAAATAGACTTTTACAGGTATGCCGAAGCAATTAAAAAAAACATTAACATCGCTCCACTATATACCATACATATAAAAGTAGCAAAGACATAGTCGCCTGGATTTAATTAAAATGCTTAAGTCAAGTTATTCTTAATGTTATTTTAAAAATAATAATAGATGTACTGCCTTTACGAAGCGTTGATATTTACCAAGGAAAACAAGATTTTCGTCTAAAAATGGGATTGATAATGTGTCGTATTGTATTTATAAATGAATATTTTTCTCTGGAATGCATTGCAATTAGATTGACTGTTATAGCCAACTTAGGTAAGGAAAAAAAAAAAAATTATTTTGACTGATCTCTGAAACAGCTGAACCGGCTTTGCCGGGACTTCCAATGTTATAAGGTTTTCACGCCGTGCTGCGACGCCGCATTGCATCGCTGTTGTCGCGCGTGCGCGGCATCCAAACACTTCTGACGCTGCTCCAGTGTCAAGCTGGACTAGCCCTTCGTCGGCACTGGGTCAACGCACAAGGTGCGTGCCCGGAGCCCACACGGTGGAATATAAATATTAGTTTTTAGGAATTTGTGCACTTATGCGCTAAGCTGATAAGAAATTTTATTTTTATTTAATTTTTTATATGGTATCCTTATAAAGTTATAAGATTTAAAAATCTAATTAAATATTTTCCACAACAAACTAAGTCACTTAGCTAGTTATAAACAATTCGATGACGCTCATTTCCATAATCTATCGTAACTTTCAGTAAGGCATGGTCACTGACGATTTCATTCGCTAAGGAAGGCGGTTATTGCTACATGTATCCCGCTCCGCTGGTTTACGAGGCTGTTTCTATTTTTAATCAAATCTAGGACCTCAATTCTACTCATCCACTTGAGATTACGACACCATTAAAACACTTTAAAATTCGACTATAATAATGTTAATAAATATCCACTGACATACACACAACGCTATCTAGCCCCAAGTTAGAATGAAGGCTGTATTACAATAAGTATCTTTTTTAAAACGATTAATTAACAAACTTTTTTTTTTTTTGTAAATACATAGAAAACACTCAGACTAATACTAACACACACGTTTGTACTACCCAGGGATCGAACCCAGAACCTGGCAGTGCGACGTTCACGTTACACCAAGCTCGTCAAAAACAACTCTAAATGTTTGATCATAGAACGATCAAGAATAGGTATAGCTTTTTGTCATATCTTAAGTGAACTGAAAGTTCAGTTCTGTCACCTGATGGTAAGTGATACTCCTGACCAAGATAGAGCGGTATTGGTGGAGATCAACAACTGATAGATAGTTATTTTTCTCCGTTAATGCCGCACTACGCCCGATACCAGAGACAACAGATATTAGGTCTCTTATACCCGCTAATTTCACTAGCTACAGTCTCATCCCGACAACAAAGTGTAACACCTTCTCTTCAGGGACGATTACTGCACTCGGTGTACCTACTAGACGACTCAGGACGGATCATCCCTAACTTTAATAATAATGGTTTAAAATTGTTATTCTATAGTGAAATAAATTGTCATAATATGGTGTTACCAATTAAACTCTACCATAAAACCTAACAAATGAGTGCAAAAGTTTACTATTACAATAACGATCCTACAATAAAAGCGCTTTATAAAATTCGCGGAATTAGAACCCAGGAACATTGTACATTAGTATTAATGTTTTACTCAGCGAAGCGAGCTTTGGGATAAGATGATTTTAAAGGCCAAATGTTGTTTATTTTTACTAAGTAAATTTAAATGTCGAAGAAAACAAGCTAGCAATTGTGACTACTTTACTTAACTAGGTGGTAGACTTGCTACTTTGCTTTTTGACCGCAAATAACTACATGATTTATTCTATATCTATTTATATATATCTTTCATAATGATTTTTGTATTTTACTATTAGTATTTTTCTCGTATACTTCTATCCTCATTGTGGACTCCGTATAAACTGTATATATTTTACGTATTATATTTTTGTGTTGTTTTTAAGGTCAAAATAAATGTTTTTTCTTTCTTTCTTTATTTCCACTGAGTTGTCTAGATCTATACACTCTTTTTGTGGGTGGTACTCCTTGGTGGGGACCACAGATTAATTAATATATACTATGGGGACGTTTAATGAGCTTATGAAGAAAACGCTTTTGAACAGCCCGTGATAATTGATTGCTGGAATTAGGGCCTTTGCCACTAGGCACTAGTGAGGCATCATCATCATCAGATTTTACCCAAGTAAAAGTGGTATACCGAGTCGTCTAGGTAGGTACCACTGTAGTGCCAGATATCGTCGTAGAGATAGGATAATAATGATTACAAATTTTGGTGCGTCTTGACTAGGTCTTCATTGAGTTTAATGTTTATAAATCAGAACAGTTTACTAAGTGGTAGACTAGGTACTTTGTCATGCGCTTCTGTGTTTTGTGATAAGAGCACTGTAGCTAGTAAAAGAGTACAATAGAGACCTAACATCTTTTGTTTCGGATGACAGGCGCAGGGCAGTGTTGACGGTCAGTAATAGCTACTTGCTATTATGGTTTTCCTTCAACAGTGCAATTGTCATGGTCAGGCGTAGTACTTACTATCAGGTGAGCGAACTGATCGCACCGTTCACTTTCACCGATATTTTTTGCCCGAAAGAGTTGTGAATATATTATATCTATAAAAGCTGTCATGAAATTTAAAACAGTTCTATAAAAATATTTCATAACATGCCTACGTTATTGATACTGAAGCTCATTCATGCATTCGTGTGTTGGAATTGATGTTATTTTTCAGTATCTGCATATAGTGTTTTATTTTAAATTACGTAGACTGTTTTATGGATTCACTTTCATATATTTTTACTAAACTTTAAAGTATAATTTGCTTTCAATTATAAGGAATAATAAAATATTCCATTCTAATTTGATTTGTATGGCATCCTTTTGTACAAATGCATTTTGTGTTTCTGAAATTGTGTTTCTTGGCATTACGTATGTTTTTGTGCAATATATTCACAGCGTTCGGTTGCGTGACCTAGAAGTCGTGGGTTCGAATACCATCAGCTGCATCATCTGATTGTCCGATAGAAAGTTGATTCCGAGCTTCGGAGGGTACGTTTAGCCGTTCAGACCCAGCTATAATCTGAGGATGGTAGTCGATAACACACACCAATCGCATTGGGCCCGCGTGGTGGTTAATGCTAGACAACTTTTGTTTTTTTTATGTTATAAGTGTACAGGGCGGTCTGGTCGTTCACCTGATAGTAAGTAATACGCCAGACCATGACAGAGCGGCAGTAAAGGAGACCAACAACTGATAGACAGTTATTATTCTCAATCAATGCCGCACGACGTCACCCGGTGCCGATTTAGGTCTCTTATACCGGTAATTTCACTAGCTAGCAGTGTCCTCATCCCGAAACACAAAAATGCAAAACACTCCTGTTTCACGGGATGATATCTGCACAGCGGTGGTACCTTCCTAGACGACTCAGTATCGAGTCTACCACCTAGTGAACCAACTGTGCCCTGCAGAGGGCCGTAAAAGGCTAATGATGATCTGTAGAGACCCTGTGCTTCCAGACAAAACATATAAATAGTTCCACTTATTCGCCCATTTTTCTCTACAGATTTGAAACTATAGGCAATCTGTTGTCACAACTTCATTTGAGGATGAACATATTTTGGGGCAATGAATCTGACGCAATTCAATGAGGTTTTTTTTTCAGGTGGCCTTCTCAGCTTTACCGGACAATTGGCGAGCGCAAATGGCTCACAGCCCAAGATGGCTCTCAGCCCAAAGATGGCTCTCAGTCCATTTTAATGTGGTGTTACACGTGGTCATAAATTGAAGTATTTTTACATTTTGTAAAACATATACATACAACCGCAAGAATTTTCCACATTAGCATCTTCTACTCATTCCATATTGTTTAGATTAAAGTAATACTACTTGAACGTTAAATTAATATTATACAAAACGTTACAGTAATAGGACGGCTTACATACGTTGTTCCTACATCTATGGTTATGGAACGTTAAAATAGTGTTGGTGGTTTCGTATATCGACAAAAAACTGGAACTTTTTTGATATTATGATAATAAATCCTCTAAAGGTCCACTACGGATTAGCTATGCTCATATTCTTAATAAGCTTAATTAGCAGGCATGTGCACGGTAATAATGCTGTAACGTCACACTTCCTTCCTTCCCGCTATTGAAGATAATGATGATCATCGATATCAATAATTGGGCATTTGCTAGTTTGACACTATAATTGAAGTTTACGAATACTGTTAACCTTTAATACCAAAAAGTTGTGTATGTAAGACAAAACTCTGTAACCAATATATAAAGAGTTTCTTGCCGGCTCTTCTCAAAGATCCTACTTTTTTCGTATCGGTGGTAGAGTCATAAAAAATATAATGTTAACAATTGACGCTTCAAAGTATCTGTAAATGATTTATTTGAATACAAATATTTTGAGTATTGCGTTTGATACCAAAAGTTCAGTTGTTATTGTGGAGATATAGTAGGGTTAAGGTACCAACCCAGAAAAGCTGACATACGATATAAAATGTAATATATTCATATCGATATTGATTTAATGATGCACATCCCTAGAAGCGGGTCACATCTGACCCAGTTGCAAATTAATTCGTGTCTTAGCATTAGCTAGTCTAGCGAAGCGTATGGCTAGTGCAATACTAATTTTGCGCTTTATATTATATAATGTAACTTATTTATAATAATTATTATATTTATGATTCACGATAAAAAATGTAGATTTAAAACTACGTTATGGAGGTTTTAAAACAAAAAATAATATTTTTTTTGATACTGCTTTGTTGTAACTTTCTAAAATCGAGTCCCCAATTGAAACAATGCCTAATTTATGATGTCCCAATTGCAAAATAATTAGAGTCTTCAGCCTTAAAATAGTAGCCGAGATCGACAGCTTAGCGTGCCTAAGAACGGAAGCTTTCTTTTTAGGCAATCAGGTGATTCAATTATCTACAATGTCCTAACTAAACTGGAGCTTGGAATAACCTCTAATATGTATAATTACTCTTCAACCTATTGCAGTCTATGCTGAAAATATAAATGTTAGACTCGGTACTGAACCGTCTAGGTAGGTACCACCGTAGTGCCATATATCGTCACGTAAAATATAAGTGTTTTGCATATCTGTGTTTCGGGATGAGGGCACTGTAGCTAGTAAAATTACCGGGTTTAAGAGACCTAACATCTGTTGTCTCGGGCGCTGTTCGACGTTGATATAGAATAATGTCTATCGGATCTCAATCTTATCCGCTCTATCATGGCCAGGCGTATCACTTGCCGTCAGGTGAGCGTCTTGTCCATCCTGTACACTTGGTAACAAAAAAATATAGGTATACCGGTACTCCACTTTGCCCAAAATTAGCTAAATGTTAGTATTTTCTGTCTTAGTTTTAGCTTAGTCTAGCGCATCACACAGCTTGTCTGTCGCTAATTTTGCGCTTTACAAATATTGTCACAAGTACGGTGTTTCGCTGTTGATCCGAGTTTCCGAACCCAAACCGATTCAAATGATGTTTGAGTTCCGAGCCGGTTTTATATTCATGGGCTTGGACTTTGTGTTTATTCGGCGGAATTGGTATCGGTGTTTTGCGGGACTGTTTTAGTTTGGTGTAGTTCGTCGATAGTGTTTTGTGAATTCTCCTTAACGATGAAAATATGATACTGTGCTCGGTTTTTTTAGAGATAACATCAGAAATTATTTTCTAATAACATCACAGTCATGTGTATTGTTGCAATAGTTCAGATGGCAGCTACTACACTAAGGGTTCCGGATTCGATTCCCGGGCAGTTCATAGTAAATATGTGCATAGACATTGTTCGAGCTGCGTCGTACCCTGCCAGTACTTTTTAGATATACGAGCCGGAACAACTTCCTGCTCGTACAGACATGTCTGTTTGTAATAGTCTGGTTTTCGATGCATAATACGTATGTAGACTACAGCAGTCCGAATTAGTGGTAGAATCAAATTTAACATTGTACTTTTTTGGACCTAAATTAAAACACATATTATAAGGATTTTTTTTACAAAAAGTACCTATATTTGACACATACATACGACATGTGTTTTGTTCCAGGCTAGATATTTAGTTTGGGGCTAGGTGGCGCTGAGGTTATTAATGTATTATCAGAAAAATATATACTATCACAGAAAAATCGTTAAATAACTAATTACCAACATAGCTCGCCGCATTAGCAAATTCAAATGGCAGTGAACCAGTTACATATAAATAAATAAATATCCACTGACATTCACACAACGCCATCTAGTCCCAAGTTAAGCGTGAAGCCTGTATTATGGGTACTAAACAACGGATAAACATACTTTAATACATTTGTTTTTGGAAATATATACATATTTTTATATACATATTACAACATTTACAATCTTAGACCACGGAATTCTTGAAGGAGCTTTTAAAGAAATAAATATATTGACAGTCGCATCGCAATATATTTTTGATAATATAATGTACGTACGTAAGAATATCCACACTTTTGAAAAAAACAGTGATCATCATAATTTTAACACTAATAAAACAAACTTGCTGTTCCGAATCTTCGTCTTCACAAAGTAGGGAAATCTTTTGTCGGAAATTGTATAAAGTATTTAATAAAGTGCCACAAAATATTGTTGATTTGCCCTTGCATAAGTTTAAAGTTTTAATTAAAACTACCTTGTTGAAAAAAGGATATTACACAGTAGATGAATATTTAGCAGACAAAATTTTGTGGTGCTAGTCTGCCTGCATTGTGTTACAGGGCAGACGCATATAATTGAATTGTATAAATTTGTTATTTGACCAAACTCTGTAAAACAAGTATTGAAAAGAGTAACCCATGAGTTTCTTGCGGGATTCTCGTTGGATGGCAGCATTCCGAACCGGTGGTAGAGTCATTAGATTTAATAAAAAATATATATACTTTTTGACGATCAAAAGTATCTGTAAAGATTATTGAATAAAGCATTTTTCAATTTCAATTTCAAAAAAACAGACATGTTCATGCACACAAATGTTTGTACTGCCCAGGATCGAACCCGTTACCCTTAGTGTTGCAGTCTACGTCCAACCGCAAAACCAAATGGGTCGTCAATCTCGCAAACGCGACCGCTGGAGAACGGTCGACAACTTGCGAGAAGTCACTGTTGAAGGCTGGATGTGGAAATCTTGAGGACCGGGCATTATCTAGTGCAAATAGGGAGACTGCATGAAGTATTCAATAAACCTCGATTTGATCAAATCTGGGTCTTATTCATCCCACTAAAAAGACCTTATACAAACACAGTTGTCTTGAAATTTGCCCAAAAATTAATATTTTCCACGATTCCTACAAGAAATCAAAGCGAATTGCTAGGCTTATCTGCTAAGCAGTCTAAGATTTATTTTTATATTAAGTATTCTTGCTCTTTTCTGCTAGAGAATGCTGTCTATGCCTAAATTGGTGTATGTACTAAAATATAAATTCAAATATTTGTGATTACTTAGTGTATGCGTACTGTTTGGCATATCCAGAAATAAATAAACTGCTTAATTGAGAAAATTTGATTGACACGATATAATCTATTACTCACTTCTCTCTCATAACATATTTAAAAAAAAAAGAAAAAAAATAGAAATACACAAATTCTAACAAATATGTTTTATTATGTTTTCTTTAATTTTTTCTTCCGTGCTTTTTTGTAATATGCTTGAAAATAAAAGCTTTTTGTTTTTATTTTATTTATTTATAATCTCATCACTCAGTTAAAAAAAGACTACGTTTCATTTTATCAAATTTATACTCTGTATGATATAGACGACATGTGTTTTGTTCCTGAAACGAAAAGCAATATTTTTCAAGTGCTAGCGTGTCCTTTCAACGGATGTATCCATTGAATTCATTTCCATGAAAATTTTTACTTTGAATGTTTTTAACGTTGAGCAAATAAAAATATAAAAGACCATTTCAAGAGCTCGCTGTGTGCATACGTTAAAAACACATGCGCAATCCGCAATGCATTACAGATATATATTGAAGCTGTTCGATATTTCGATAGGAGTAACTATAAAAAGGATGACACAATGAAATGCTGGTGCAGTGTGCCGATTCTCGGATGAAATTATACTAAATCTATTGATTATTATTATATAACATTTGACATTCATAAGAACGTCGGTGGCTCAATGGTGTGGACTGTCGCCTTCCTACCAGGAGTGCTGAGATTCAAATCCCGACACGTACCAATGTGTTTTCGAATTTTCTAAATTATATGTACGTTATCCGACGCTCTTACGGTGAAGGAACACATCGTGAGGAAACCTTCATGCACGCCTGCGAAGAGATTCGAAAGTTGCCCGCGTGGATGACTAAGGCCTAATCACCCTATAGGGTAGAGGGGGGTAGGCTCGTGCCCTTGGGTGGGGACGTTTAATGAGCTGATGATGATGATGACATTCATAAGTATTCTTTAAGGACCTAAATGGAAAAGTATATCTTGTTTTTACAAAAATGTACCCGTATTATGTATGGGCTACTCAGATATTTTGGATCGGATTAGTATCCAAAAACTGTTATAGTATGAACGATCATAAAATCGATATTAAATTAGACTCAAAATAAATACAAATAACAACACATGTGGTGTCATGGTCGAGACGTCAGCTACCACACCAAGGGTCCCACGTTCAATCCCCAGGCATTACAAACATTCGTGTGGTTTGTATTGGTCGTGGTGTTTTTATGTATAATATGTAGGTATGTATTTCAAAAAAAAAAAGTAAGTATGTATATATGTTGTTTAAAACCCATATAACAGGCTAATTAATGCTTTGGGGCAAGATGGCGCTGTGCGTAAATCAGTGGATATTTATTTATTTAATAACAAATATTGATCTCGGCGGCAATCAAACCAAAACGTCTTTGACCATTGACTAACATCAACCATCGACAATGTTATAAATGTATCCAAAGTTGCTTTGACCCCGAAAATCTAATATATTACTTAATAATTACAGGAACATGGCTTTAACGGGCCTCGGGTGTAATAACAGCTTTAGCCTATAATAAGGGGTGATTCTACCCCCATACGTCATCTTTATTGCCATTCGGCCGGCCTTTTTGATAGATGGCAATGCGATATTCTTGTTAGAGTAGGAAAACCTGTTAACAGTATACGTTGGAATATTATAAACAGCCTATAATAAATCAACGAATACATTTTCATCATAATCACTACACCGCAGCCATAACGTATAAAAAATATGGACTGAGTCTTTCTAACATTAAAAGTGTGTCAAAGTTCGGCCATGAAAAAAAATCACTAAATATTAAGACATTTGGTGAGCATCTGTAGCAATTCATAGATTATGTTAGGAAAAAAATAATCAAAAATAGTTGTGAGGCTTGTGTTGTGAAATTGCGCAAAAACCACAGTGAACAAAAGGCAAACAA
This sequence comes from Leucinodes orbonalis, assembly GCA_019425675.1. Taxonomy (NCBI): domain Eukaryota; kingdom Metazoa; phylum Arthropoda; class Insecta; order Lepidoptera; family Crambidae; genus Leucinodes; species Leucinodes orbonalis. Next base: position 3,770 of record PQWD01014660.1, on the reverse strand, counting down.
TCTAGAAATTACCGAGTCTACCACCTAGTTAATATAGAAACCGCTATTTCCAGAAGCGCGTGTCGCACCCATCAGAGAATTAAAGCTTGTCCTCATAAAAACATCTTAGGTAAAAATATTATTATATACTTCGAAAACACAATCTTATTGCAATAAAAATAGAACACATTTTTACAACAGTTACTATTATTTCTAAAGAAAACTTCCGAACGCCTAAGGATAATGGATTGGATGTCATAGTCACTCATTGTTGAAGATTTTCTGATATTTTGATGTGTATTTTATAAGATTGATGTACGGAGTTACACTGCAAAAGGACATACAATTTGTGATATTAAAAACGTCCATGGCTTCTTATTTTGTTTCGTTTTAGCCAAAGCTTCCTCTGCATCCAGTTATTTAAACTGTCACTGAACGTCAACACAAGAACAAACAGAAATTACTACATTAGATAAAAAAGACAAGTAGGCAAGGTCGTTATTATGCTGGGGCCACGCTATCATTTAACGTCTAACGCCCATCAACGCCATAATTTATTGAATCATTACCGAATGAATACAAGAAAAAGAAGAAGGTGGATGATACAATTGCATCCCGCAAGCATGGTTATGTAAGCAGAACCTCAATAAACGCAATAACTTTCTCGTCACTCTACTCCGTCGCCATAGTATGTATTAATGTTAACGCCGTTGAAAATTAATCGCGTTTATGTGGTGGCTACACCTGATGTTAATGCTCATCAACGCGATAATTAATTGCATTCCCCGTTGGCCCCCACCATTACTACAGATTGAGTGTCTGCAGATCGACTAGTTGACTAGTGTAATAAGTGCTTAACTCAACAGCTGATATATCAGATAACGCAACTGTTTTGTCATAAAAATAATTCTATGGAAACCGTATTAGGCACATCGCTATGGATGCGTTGCTATGTATGATATCGATCAGCACATCGGTTACATCTGTGCACATCTCTCCATAATTTACGGTTCAAATTTCGGTAGCCCGAGGCAGTTTCCACTGATATCCCCAATCGGAACTTCCGACTAAAAATGGGTAACGATTTTAACGAGGTCCAACTTGGACTCTTTGTATTTATGTCGACGTCGTATTTTTCATTGGGAAATAAGGGTTATTTTACGCTTACGAAATTTTATGCTCTTTAAGTTGTACTAATAATACTTAGGTACCTATATACCTTCATTAATGCGATATCACAATTTCAGATATTAGTATATTATATTAAAATTAAACGAATAACTTGTTAGCGTCAGGATGGTCGGTCACTAGACGTATTAATCGTAGAATTTATGACTAATAATTATGAAATAATAAATAAGTATATCTTTTAACCTTAGATAGACAAGAAACTAACTAGATGCAAAAATTCACTCAAAACGTGTCCGCAGCAAAAGTCTGCTCATCACGTCAGTTGGGAAGAATTTCAGAGGGCGTAAGATTCAAACTTCATAGGTTTCCAGATCAAGTTGAATCTAAACTCAAAGTTTATCATTAGACCACAAAAGCAGCATTTAATAAGAATAAGTTGAAGCGAGCTAGCTCTTATTTTCAAATAGGGGTCTATATACTCAGTGCGCTCTATTCACTCAAGATGTTAAAATTATAATAATAAATAATAAATATCCACTGACATTCACACAGCGCCATCTAGCCCCAAGTTAAGCGTTAAGCCTGTATTATGGGTACTAAACAACGGATAAACATACATACATTTTTTTTTGTAAATACATACATATTATACATAGAAAACACCCAGACCATTACAAACAGACATGTTCATGCACACAAATGTTTGTACTGCCCGGGGATCGAACCCGGAACCCTTTGTGTTGCGGCCGACCTCTCAACCGCAACACCAAATGGGTCGTCAAATTAAATTCCTCTTTTTCGAAAGAAATATATTTTCAATGGCGTGCAATTTTCTATGTTCAATATTTAAGATATTTCTCTAGGGAGATTCGCCTCGTGACTTTATGCCAATACATTACGACTTGCGAAGTGGTGAGGCGTATAAAGATAATAACATATTAAATAATATATTTCACTTATTTATCTATTTAGTGTGACTAGTTTTGAAATACTATACTTAAATGTGTGCAGAAATCATAACTTATGAACCAGTTCAAAACTAAGCATAATATACATATATTTAATGGAACAAGTATTGTTATTTGAGACAACACGTTCGTATAATCATATTATTCGATAATCGGTAGTGAACCGTGTGCTAATAAACAATTGTCAGGTATTGGTTTAGGGACCTGATATGTTTAACAATGAAACATAGTTCTTATCTCTCTCTTCAACCTATCTCAGTCCACTGCTGGACATAGGTCTCCCCCATTTTGCGCCAGATATCCCGGTCCTCCGTTTTTCTCATCCAGCTCCCACCAGCGACCTTCCGCAAGTCTTCGGTCCATCGGGCCGGAGGGCGTCCTACGCTACGCTTGCCAAGACGCGGTCTCCACTCCAGAACTCGTCTGCTCCAACGGCCATCGGTTCTACGACATACGTGACCAGCCCACTGCCACTTCAACTTGCTGATCCGGCGGGCTATGTCGGTAACTTTAGTTCTCTTGCGGATTAAATAATTTCTGATCTTATCCCCAAGAGAGGCTCCAAGCATAGCTCGCTCCATTGCGCGTTGAGTGACTTTGAACTTGTGAACTAATCCCGCAGTCAGTGTCCATGTCTTAACTGCGTATGTTAGCATGGGTAGGACGCATTGCTCAAAGACTTTCGTCTTTAAGCATTGCGGAATAGTTGACGTTAAGACATGACATGGCTTACCGAATGCTGCCCAGCCCAACTGAACCCTCCTACTAGCCTCCTTCTCGAAGTAATGCCGGCCAGTTGGATGGTTTGGCCCAGGTAGGTATACTCCTGCACAACCTCGAGACGAACGCCATCGACGCATATCGGTTGTGGCATGACACGACTGTTGAACATGACTTTCGTCCAAATTCATGCCAAGCCCAACTCGTCGGGAAGATTCATTTAGGCTGTTAAGCATCTCCGCAAGCTCAGTTCACAGTTCTTATATTACCAGTTTATTAGGTACCTATGTACCTTAGCTATTGTAAAACACGTTTAAGTTTAAGAACACAAGTACCTACGAGTATATCTATATATAGCACGTAAGAAGGAAATATAGGAGTGACAATTAAGGCGTCTAGTACAGTACTGCCGCCCGTGACGATTTGCAAGAAACCGGAATGTGCGCGGGCGCGGTGGTAAACAATATACCGCACCGCGAGCTCTCGTTGTATTTATGCATCAGGACCACTTTGTAATACCGGTGGGACTATTTGTAAATACAGAGCAGCATTGTAACAAAACATAGTCGTAGTTTTAAGTATAATTTTTGTTTTTCAAAGTTGATACTTTTTCATCATCATTTTATCAAAAATGTCCACCAACACCTTCCCTACTGATTCGAGAAGTTTGATCCCTAGCAGTCGACATGCATCGGCCATCTTGAATCAGGTCGTCAGTCCATCTGGTTAGAAACTACTAGCAAGGAACACTAGAACGGTCATGCCCAACTCATTATACATAAATAAAGTTACGTTCATTTACGTAAATAACCTTACTTTATGAGATTGAAGGGAAAAAAGGAAAACTTTTGGTGTACCGACTTCATGAAAACACCAAATCATTGCATATAACAAAACACGTGCAACTCGAAAATTGCCCATATTATGAGGTTTTATTTGTAATTGGATATATAAGAGTATTTTCGTCCGTAA
>PQWD01014659.1:0-145061 GCA_019425675.1 Leucinodes orbonalis | reverse complement strand
ATAAATTAATAACCAATGATGTAAAAAAGTATAGATTCGTTATATGCTCACAAAACAATCGAAAAAAGTGTTCCGAATGCAGCGACAGCACACATACACATATTTCGAATGAGCGTACATTTACCCTAACATAATAAGAGTACAAACTGTACTCTCTTCGGCGGTTTGTTTTTGAAGCACGGATGGCGTATCTACCTTTACATATACAGAATATCATAGTTAATAACGCATTTTGTGTATTCGTGAAAATGTTCGTAAATGTTAACAAACGAAAGCCTTTATAGATTCATCACAAATTTATGTAGAAAGAAATGACGTAAATTATTTCAGCTTAAAAACCCACTCTCTTTAAAGTTTGAATACATATATATCTGGCTAGCTTTATAAGGAGTGACATGTAAGTATTGTTCGGTTATTTTGGATTCTTCCAAAGCTACCCGAATCGGCATTAAATGAAGGTAATAAACATCGCCCACAGAGCGAATTGGACCGATTACGCCGATATAATCGTAACAATTGCTGTTCAGCCGCGACGTCGCGTGGGGACCGCCAATTAGGACCCCAATTAAACTAGTTCACAAAAAAAATACGATTAGAACAGAAATTTAACAGTCGTCAGAATATACGCCACAAATATTTTCCTATACAAACAGGTATAATCATTAATTATTGCGCTGGATTCAATAGGGCGCCGATGTGCAACATTTGCAATAAAATAAATATAAAATTCTATATGAGGACATCAGTAAGATAACTAAGGTAACCGACTAATTCACAGAATTATTAAGTTGAAGTGTAGTGTGCAAGGCATACAGTGCAAAAATTCAATTAAACTCGAGTATTATCCACAGAACGAGAACGAAAACGTAGATCAAAACCCAACCAATACATTACACCATAACCCATGCTGCCTCCGTTGTTATAAATACAGTATGTTGAGTTACGAGTCCCTTAATCGAGATCTACATGGAACATTTTTCTATTAATTTGTACAACTTCATTTGATGACCGTACCTAAAGCATACAGCAAGTGTTATGAAAATCTACCGACATTATTTTAGAAGTGATCAATGTCTTAGGTTCAAACTTTTTGACTTAATGTGAATATAATAACGGGGACTGTACACTCGCAGTTGCCATGGAGCAATGAGTGCGTTGCCAACCTTCAAATACGGAAAGGGAAAATCATGTATAGGGAGGAAGAGAAAAGAAGGTTTTAGTCCTTAGGAAACCTCACTCAGTCGACAAAATTTGTTTTGTCGCGCTCTGGTGTGCGTTGTTACACGCTGGTTAACTATGAGGCCGTGGTAATGCTCCGGTTGAGGCGAGACATTCGTGCTGACGCATGGCTCCTTTATTCTTCAATTGGTTAAGGAGGCGGGTACCCATTGGATGTCGAATGTAGATGATGATAATGATGTTGCATCTTATAGGTATTTATCATCATCATCAGCTCATAAAGTCCCACCGAGGTGCACGAGTTTCAATTGTTATTGTACAAGTATTGTATTTATTATCTTTTTTTAAATCGATTCAGAAAAATATATTCGTCACAGACATCACCAGCTCTACATTGTGTTTCTCTGTGCGACTTAATGAATAATTATATAATGTATATAAATAAGTAATTCGTCATTACTAATGCGACGCGCGGCCGTCGCGCTGAACATCTTTTCCTAATCATAAAGGTTTTTTCAAAAATAAACGTAGCCTAAGTTCTCCTTATTACATCAGCTACCTGCCAAATAATCCCGTCCAATTCGGTCCAATCATTTTAGAGATTACCAGGAAGAAACATACAGGCAGATAAACATAAAAAAATGTTTGGTGTATGTGCTGTATGTATATTCATATGCATGTTGTAAAAAACGGTTATTTCAATTACAAACGTACACTGTAATCCCACCAAAAACATTTCATGCAAAATGTTGCCAAGACGATCAGATAAAAGATTTTGGCGCTCATGTAGAGCCAAGCTTCTGAATCTACACGACCTAAATCTACCAACTCTTACTTCAACAAATTCTACATAATATCAGTCAATATGAACGTCTGCGCCGTTTCGCTACCATCGTGGAGGTGATGCGAATATCTAATTTCTGATCGAAAGTAATTATATCTAAAAATTCAAATTCTTTATTCAAATTAGGCTTACAAAAAGCACTTATGAACGTCAAAAAATATACAAAAATATAATAAAAAACATTTAAAAATACTAAACTAAAAATATGAATTTTGATGCTTTGAAAAAAAAGCGCTTCAGTGGATTGGCCTGTTGAGAAAGAAGCACCCAAGAAAACTCAACAGTGTAGCCTTTTTTAAAAACGATTACTTAATGTAACAATATATCATAAACACTGAAATAGTTGAGCAATTTAAGACCAAGGATTTTTATCACATAAATATTCGTCAATAGTGTAGTACCCTTTTTTAGAAAGGTGGTTTTTTATTCTAGCTTTAAACATGTGTAAAGGTAACTCGACAATATTCTGCGGTACCTTATTGAAAAACTTTATACATCTTCCTACAAAAGATTTACCTACTTTATGTAGTCTCAAGTCCGGAACAGCAAGTTTGTTTCTATTCCTAGTATTAAAATTGTGTGAGTCACAATTTTTTTTAAAGGTATGATAGTATTTACGGACGTAATTTAAATTTTCATAATCTAAAGTAATAGTCAATATTTACGGTTTAACGTGCTCTCTGAAGCGGGGTATCATCTTTCTTTGAAATAATAAGGCGAAATACGTTAAAATAAAATAATAAAAACCTGTAGTGGTCTTGTGTATATGTATGTTTATTTTTATACTGACATACTTATTTAGTACAATACGATATAATAAATAATTGAAGAGATTATTACAAGTAAAGTGGTTCATCTGCCACGGCTGCCCTAACGCAGGGCCGCAACGTGATGTCGCATACAAATTAGCGTAGCAATGCGTCCGCGCTCGAATATTCCAATCTACACTAATGCATTTCTAGGGATGTCATTATTATTTTCTAAATTTAAATCTTGAAAATAATGCTTCCTGATAAAATAAATATCGACAGTAACGTTAAGTTTAAAAACAACTAATTTATTCGTTTACAATTATACATACCGCTCTACATCTGGCCCTCATGTTGGGTTGTGGCCCAATCATCGCTTCACCATGCTGTGTGAAAAGCTCTGCGTCATGTGGGATGTTATAGGCTGGTTTATTGATTGATTTGATTTATCCGTTGATAATCATATGTATTTATCGTTGCCAGTTTTTGGTTTACTGCAGTTGTACTTTAAGTAACCGTTCCTGCCTGAGGTTAAGAAAGGGAGTAAAGTACTATATTCAGTAACATTACATCATCTCATCATTACATCCATGTCCACTGCTAAACGAAGACCTCCCCTAAGGGTTTCCACGTGAATCGATCCCTAGCAGTTGACATCCATCTGCTATCCCACCACCTTAACCAGGTCATTAGTACATAACATATACGAGTATTTAAGCCACAAGCAAGCAACTGCACTCAGACCTCTTAGAATACTCTGAAACTAATTGCTGGTGAGCTATAGGCGACAGATATAATGAAACAAAAGTGGTATGTAGGGTAGTGTATCAGATAGCTTCCTTTTAATCGGTCTCAAGAGAGCAGCTTATTGTGTATTTACAAAAACCGATTTTCATTACGCTTGAACATTGGCAACCCTATACAGTGTGTTTGTGTACAAATAGAATGTTACGTCGCCACAAGGACAGAGTAGTCTCGAATCTATCATTTACATTTAAAACTGTTGGCAATTGACTTTGCTAATGCTTACCTTTGTGTCTTAATTATGCAGTTCCAAATAGAATTCTCCCCTTTTAAGTATTGTATTTAAGTATTAATTATATTGCGTTCATGTCGCGCTGATGTCAATTTATAGAAACATTAATACCGGTTCTAAATTTCACCATCAATGTTAGGTTAATGGGGATCTCTGGTGATTTTGGTATTATAATTAAGAAGTTAGGATACTTATTATCAGATAAAGTTGTCCTTACGTGGTACGGTGCGTGAGCTTTTTAGCAATTTTATTTATTACCTTCTGTCTGTTAAACAGTAGTTCTCCGAATTCTAATATTTCTAAAACAAAACAAAATTAAAATTCAGCGTTGTTAGTTTTCTTGGACGATGAACCTCTGTTCTTGCGATAACCACCACAGGAATGCCGGAATAGAAATCGTCTATCCCAGTTTTGTGTTTAAATACAAAGCATTCATTTCCAATGTGGTAAAAATCTCGCAGTAAACTTATTGATATTAGAAATTTACGTTACATATTGTACATACAATCTTTTTAACAGTCCTTGACAAAACTACTAATAACGCCAAAGATATAATACTTCTTGTTTACACACGAAGGATAATATTATTTAATGTAATTTCCTTCCAGACAGATGAATGAAGATGTGCCGGTTATAAAAAGGCAATGTTGCATAAAACGTATTGTTTGACTTTTGATCTAGGAGATTATCTGAGGTATACAGTAAATTGGGTCGTCTTATCACAGACAATGCTGGAACGTTTCGAAATATTTGCTTGCATATTTACGAAATTTCAGGTACATTGCAGCCCTTCTCGATATTTTTGTATCAAGTTTTATCTTTTGCAAAATGACTCAACTGGTAAACAAGTGCGTAATTTTATGATGTCACCTTCATATAATTGTATTCCACATCGTAGTGTACATTTTTGTAAAGCATTGACATAAAACTTACAAAAATACCAAAATATATTTTAGTTCAAGGAAATGTACAAAAATGTCATTCGATTGGTTGTTTCAAAATTAAAATACTATTACTGAAGTATTCGAGATAAACAAGATCTTGGATCTTGTTTAGACAAACAAGATCCAATGAAATTGAAAGTGTTTAGAACAGAAATTAATTTTAAGTTAAATGGTACTTAAAGCAGGTGACCCGGTCTGTATGATGGCCTTACATACTACGATGTTGAAACTGATGACCAAGTAGTGACGTATTTTGTGGATACATGCAAAACAGTGTTATTTTGGCGATGATGTAATTCTATATTGTCTAATCAAGACGACACTCGAAGGTCAAACGCACCTTGCTCCACTGATCTTTGGAATTATACACAAGTAGATTTGTTGTTTTCCAATAATTGCTATTGACGATTTCTTTTTATATATGAGCTGTATTTTTAGACAAGGCGTAAGTCCGATTTTTATCACTCATGAGAGTCATGCATGAGTCTCGATTGTTAAATAATATTTTTAGTACCATAACGACGTTTCCAAAACTAAATCACGGTTGTGACGAAACTTGACTCTCAATTGTATATGTTTTATCCTAAATTATATTATTCCTTAGTTATCTGAAATCTGTAGATTACCATTGTAAACGTATTTTTACAATGGCAATCTACAGATTGAATAATCTACATCTACAGAAGGCGCATGTTTGAAATATGAATTTGATTAATTATTTTCTTTAAATACCCAAATTCACGCCTTTAAATCGTCATAACTTTTAATTTGTTATTGTAATACCGCAAGACGACTTATTTTTGTAATGTATTCAAAATAAAAATTTTTTCATTTTTCATTTGATTCATATCGGCCAATGGCTTAAGCCATTGCGTCTTTCGGGAAATTAGTTTAAGTAAAATATATCCTTACATGGTCGACATTCCACGTAGTCGCAGAGCCCGCTATGGTGCCTCGTTCCTAATGCACACCGCAAAGGAACTCATTGCCTCCTTGTGTGTTCCCCGATCGTTACAACCTGGCTGTCTTCAAGGCTAGAGTGAATAGGCTGTTTATTGACGGGCATGATCCATCCTAGGCCGCATCATAACTTACCATCAGGTGAGATGGCGGTCAAGAAAATAAGTTGTATATATGTATACAAATGTAAGCAAAATATTGAAGTCTGCACTGCCACGAAAAGCAGTTATATATATAAACTGCACAGTGAATTTAGTACATGATATTATAAGAGGAACAAATAGCCTTTGATACAGGTTACTATTAACAGTGAATATTAGAACAGTTCAGGCTCTTCGTTATTGTGATCCAGCAGTCACTAGCAAACTTACGCAAATCGTCGGTCCACAGATTAAATGAGTTTAAGAAATTTTCAGGATTCATTACTATAGGTACTCTTTTAATATATAATCTTAAAATATATAAATATAACTTCCAAGTTGTTGCATAAGTAACAATAATAAATTAAAAATTTAAAAACCCCGACACAAGAACTTAAGTAATTTCCCTTTAAAAAGTAAAAAATAATAAAAGAAACTTAATGTAAAGTACCTAAGAATCTATTGATAATTCTAAAAAAAACCGTCGCGTTGGGGGACTCCTAATTATTTCTTTCTTATCTACGATATTTTTCATAAGATGGTTACCTCTTTAGGCTTTTACGTTCTTTTATTAGTCACGGTCCCCCAACGCGAGGTTTTTTTTAGAATTATCAATATATTCTTAGGTACTTTAACATTAAGTTTCTTTATTATTTTTTTATTTAAAGGGAAATTACTTAAGTTCTTGTGTCGGGGTTTTTTAAATTTTAATTTAATTTATTTCATACTTTTTATAGGTAGATTAGGTTAAGTTAGATTTCATTTGAGTCCAAGTATATTTGCAGTCATTCGGTTACTCTCCCCACTTTCACTCCTCACAACTTTTAAACGGCTCAACCGATTTTCATCAAACATGTCTAAGAACACTCGCACATAAGTCACCTTTAATACAAAAATAACTCAATTGAAATCACTGCATGCGTTCGGGAGTTATGATGCCACAGACAGACAGACACACAGACAGAAAGACACGTCAAACTTATAACACCCCTCTTTTTGCGTCGGAGGTTAATAAGAATACTGAACTGAAAAATGAGCCGTATTTTCTACATAAAGTTCGGAAACTTAAAGGGTTTGAATGATATTTTTTTATCTTATACACACTAAATACATATTTGTTTTGTAGATATAGCTTGAAGTTCTTATTTTGTCGTGATAAAAAATATCAACTCGATAAATGTATAACAATAATCACTAAGCAATCTTATCAACCGTGCATTTACAGTTGTGCTTGTTTATTTTGTTGTAGTGCACAAAATTAGTAGGCAGTTAATAGTTTAAAATGACGGATTTACCTACTTGAATTTTATATAAACAGATGATTTTCCTTTGTGTCTAGAATGGTGAATTGAAATATTGAAATAGATACACATTCAGAAAGAGAACCTTACTTATCCGTGAAGCCTCCTGCTCAACACTGAATAGGTAAAAATTTAGGTGACTTTCCCATACCCAGTTATATGTAGGTAATACATAAGTCGGAAGAGGTGTTAGTGTTTGTTTCAAATAACCTGTTTAGCTAAGGCCTATGTAGGCTGATATGAGGTTTTTAATCTACCTAGATATAGTTGGATACACAATACTCCAATAATTATCATAACTTTTTGATGTCTTTGTTAATAAGAAATAAACAGAAACAAACACAAGGTACCTATGGTGCATTGTTCGAAGTTTCTTTCCTCTCGTGTTTTTTCCATTACTGTTAAATTACTCAAAAGATTGCTAAACACCGAAATATTTTTAATGCACTGGTGAGGAAAACAGGGTTGGGTTACCCCTAATGTAACACCGAAGGGTTATGGAGTGGGGTGATACTCTCGGTCGAGAGCTCTTTTGTTCCTGCCTCGGCGCTTGTGGATCATTAAATGTCTACGAGATATCTATATAGGCACTCATCGTTATTTTTCATTCTTTGTCTAGAATCAAGAGTCTGCATCGTGCGAAAACTTTTTTGTAGGAAATAAAATTATCTGTTCAATCTGCTCTGATTGATTATGAAAGTGATAAAGTAATTTAAACTACTCTACAATAAGTAGGTATGCAATAAATGTTACTATTAGTAAATTTGTTTATTCGGTATAATTGGCGCTCGAAATTATTGTATCTCTTAGGACGGTACTTAAGGAAGTATCCAATATACATTTGTTAATATTTTCTAAAAGCCTAATTTAATTTACTATTGTCTGCAATAAAAGCTTTATAGAGATAAGTATGAGTGGTGCTCCTTAGTTAAAAAAATTGGAATAGCCATTGCATTACACTACCATTTTCTTTAACGCCTAAGTTATTTGAAGAGCAATAGTTTTGATGTATATAAACACTTCCATTTTATTTTAGTCTCTTTTAATTTAGTTTAATGTAACAACATTTTTGATTGTACCTGAACGTAACTTTTTAAGTTTAACTAGTTTACTCTGTGTGGCAGTCGTAAATTTTGTTGTCCGTTTTCATTTTCCCATGACAAAATATAAATTTTGATATAAAATCTAGCTAAAGTTCATCTCAAATATTAGCAACCTTAGAAATCAGAATGTTGTATTTTCGGTTATTATGCATATGTTTAAGTTATGTCTGGTATGATAAAATAATTGATTTGGTATAAAACCAGTGTTATTATACCAATGGTATTATAGTTTATAACACTTCACCAAACAGGATAAATTGGTAAAATCAACAGCGCCATCTACACGCAATTTCCAGTAGTGTTACCTAAACGAAACCAACGCGTAGCATTACGTGAAAATCGTTGAACCGCGACTACGAGCTTGCTACGAGGAAAATGTTATCGATAGCACGTTAAGCGGTATTGCGTTACGAAATGTTTATAAGCCATAGCTACAGATGGCGTTAGTAGATCTGTTTGCGAATATTGCGAAAGATGCGATTTTTGCAAAAATTTTGTTTATTTGAATTTATCGATTGAAGTTTTATGAATGAGTGTTTTTCTTTGATGACAATAACTTTGAGTCCGTTTGGGCTTAATCTATAATAAATAACACTTATTTTATGAATTAAATAAAATATACTTCAGGTAAATTTAATTTATATCATGTTAAATAAGGTGCCAATAACCAGCACCAAATTAATCGAATGAGAGATGAGTAGGTGCCTATATCATTGAACACAAATTTTTGGAATTCGTCTCACACCACACTTCAATCCAACAGTGTTTTCTTTAATTAAAAGTATGTAGTATAATATAAATATAATATAACTGTAACTAAATATAATAATTTAAATCTACTATATAAAATAAGTCGGGTTTTCCTTCCTGACGCTATAACTCCAGAACGCACGAACCGATTTCCACTTTGCATTCGTTGGAAAGGTCTCGGGCTCCGTGAGGTTTATAGCAAATAAAATTCAGGAAAAATTTCAACAGAAAAGCGGGATATTTTTTTATACAGCGAAATCTTGATACAAAGCAGTCTACAAACCAATTTATGAAGATGGCATCTTTTGATCACCAAACGAAACGTTACATAAACCGAAGCCATCTGGTGGCGAAATGGAGTTCGCTGGGTTTGCTAGTAACTGATAAATATTTTAAAGGACGTAAAGTAATTCCGCCAATGCTGTGCTCATCGAGTGAGTAGTTCACTTGGAGCGAAGCTAAAATAAATACTTAACTTTTCATGAATAAAATATATTTCAGTTTTTATATATAATGATGAGAAAAAGCAATGACCAGCCTGAAAATTATTTTCATATATTCCTGTACCTATATTACTTTTAACATAGATTTCCTCTTTTTGTCGCCAGATCCATATTCACCGCTTTTTTACCTTATCCTCTCATGTGACTTTTTACAAGATGTCAACCATTAGACCGAAGGGCGTCCTACGTTATGCTTACCAAGACGCGGTTTCTACTCCAGAACTCTTCTTGATTAATATGATGTCAAAATTGATCTTTATTTAACAGTGATACGAATTACCATTTTAGTCATGTTTGCTTAGAATACACTACATAAGTCATAACTTCATAAGTCATTTAGCATTCAGTATTACAATGGAAAACATACACGAATTTATTATACCATGGCAGTGTGCCACGATTCTGATTGACGTTGACTAATAAATATACATTCTTGTTAAAATCAACGGTTATTCCGTATTCACTATGACGTGGGCTTAGTTTAGTTTGCCTAATTGAATACTTTTATAAAATTAGATATGACGCTTTTTATTAGTTATTTTTATGTTTAAAAGGTATTTACCATTTCAAAAATACCTGCCATTGTCGTAAGAAGACGAACTTGAGAACGTTCATTTTTGTGTATCTACCCAGGAACGTTGTATAAGCTAAATAAATAACAATAATAATCAACTTCAGTATATATACGCGCCGTAGTGACTCCTCTTACGTCATCAACGTTGTCTACGGAAGACCAGCGTCTTCCTGTGGTTGTTCTGACTACGTTGAGTAGACTCTTTCAGTCAAATAACTTAATTTTTAATTTTAGTTTAAATATGCATTTTGCAATAGTCTCTGAATAAATTGTACTCGCTTACTTACAGTAATATTAAGGATTATAAGTTATATAAGGAGATATAAACTTATGGTTTCATCTCAAAAGTGATATTTTGATATTTGCAACATATAAGGTTGAGTATCAGAGCAAATGCTATCGATTGGCAGATATAAGACAATGTAGCGAACTGAGCATTCCTGAAACGAACGCGACGGATGTGGCACGCACGCACCGCCTCGTAATGAAAGCACGCACGCGATCGCGAATTCGCTTCCTGGTTGGGACGACAGTTTCAGCCATACTCGTAACCTTCAAGGACTCTGTAACGATCACAGTCGATCGACTAGGCACGTTTTTAGATATTTATGCGAAAGCTTAACGGCAACGCGGACCGCAAAGGAAAGTTTGCAAACTAAGCTTTGATGTTTGTACCTTGTATATTAACTGTCATTTTTTTGTTTACATTTTAATGACGTGTTTTATTTCGTTATAAAATAGGAATGGAACCATGACCTCAATTATATTAAGCGCTTCCGATAGCCTTGCGTCAGACTGTAAGTACTACGCATCGATCGCTGTTTGAGTGATCAGAAATGTAGGTATAGGCGTACCCATGCGTAAATGTCATACATTATGTCACGACGGTAATTCTTTACCTAGTTCTTTACAATTTTCAAAAGTATTTAATAAGAAAGTGACTTTTTTAATAGATGTTTAAACTATTATATGAACTGAATTTGGCGATATTCAGACTTTTTTATTAAACATATCTACATAGATATGTTATATGATAGGTAACTACCGACATCGGTACCTAGTTACCTCCTATTTTATATTTTTGTTTATTAAATAGCAATGGAATGAGCTGGAATGATTTCTAAATTGGCCAATTTATTCGCTGGCGTAGGAGTACGATTCAATTAATTACAATGGTGAAATCATTGATGTCAACCAAAATACTACCTACTGAATCATTCTGCTGAGCTTTAAGATATTGATTGCTCCGAAAACACGTTACTTGAGTATGTGTTCCCTTTCCCGGGATGAGAAATGTATTAAATTGGGTCCATTGCTTTTTTAATGCAGTGATGTTTTAGCTTGGTGAGTCGGGTTTTTAATAGTGGTAAATTCTCTCATAGTCAGCACAAGGATTATATGGTATAAGGAAAGGATGAAACCATTTACCAAGATGTGTTAAGAAAAACAGGTATAACCACCATAGTAGCTACTGACGTTATTTCGTTGGGTACGTTTTCCTTAGGTGGGTTTTTTCCTTAATAATTAGGTTCTGTTTTTGTCTAGTTTGATATTGCCGTAAATCGTAAAATCTGAATATCAATAAAGAATAATTTGTTCAATGGAATCATCAAATTTAAAAGGTTATTTTAAAAGTATACTTAATGGTTTACAGTGTTATAATATTACGCTGTGCCCTTAAATACACATATAAGTGTTATATTATTTATGTAGGTACCTATATTATTGGAAAGAGGTATTTTCATTTTCGTTCAGAAATTTCATCGCGCCGCACCATCAGCTCATCATAAACTTCCTTACCGAGGGGCTCGAGCTTACTCACAAAGGGTGTGTAGGCCTAAGTCGTCCATGCCGGCCCAGTGCAGATTGGCCGATTTTATTGTACGTACAACCTTTGAATTCCATCGCAGGCGTGCGCAGGTTTCATCACAATGTTTTCTTTCACCGTAAGAGAAACATGAGTGGATGTTTCTTTGAATTATATTTATATCTTTACAGCAACATATAATAACAGATTATAGATAACGGTATTTTTCACATGCGAATAAAATGTATTATAACCTAAGATAAACAATAAAATAACTTAATAAACTAGTTTATTGTTCATCTGAAATTACAACCCCTGTTAATATATTTTAGAAGCCTTTCATTCTTGTTACGAGTATGTATTTTTTTAATCAAGACAATATAAAGAGGTTAGCTAAATATCTGATAAAGATGTTAAGGAAGAGAACATACCGTTTTGTCATGTGACATAGCGTAACTGAGGCAATGCAATAACGCATAGGAATAACGGTGCCTGCAAAGGTCGAGTTAATTTGGAATTTTAAGATAACTGGACTGATTTCCAAATCATGATTAGCTACGTTTCTAAAATTTTTATCGAAGTCAATCACATCCACAGATTTCAAAGGATTTTCAGATTCCAAATGGGGTGATATTATCTTCTGTGTTAGAGCGTTGTACTGGCTTTTCCCTGCAACAATATAACCCATAACCAGACCAGGGCCAATTCCACCAATTTCATTGACATAACAACACCATTACAACACTATAATCCAAATGTCAATGTGGTATTTCGGTACAACTTTAATGTTAATGTTAAAAATGGTAATTGTTTAGTAGAATGAATTGTGTAATTAAAGTGTTTCATAAAACAAAACCAATGAGTGCAACATATTTCTATTGATACACAATAACGATCCTATTATCGCATTTTAAAATTAGTGGAATTGGAGCCCAGACTTACATGAGTATGTAAAAGCATAAAGTAAATCTAAAGTG
The DNA here is from genome assembly GCA_019425675.1 of Leucinodes orbonalis. Classification (NCBI taxonomy): domain Eukaryota; kingdom Metazoa; phylum Arthropoda; class Insecta; order Lepidoptera; family Crambidae; genus Leucinodes; species Leucinodes orbonalis. The sequence goes on along the minus strand of PQWD01014659.1, from coordinate 132,194 downwards.
AAGTAAAGTAAGTATTTATTCCAAAAAAAACAAAGGCAAAATTATTAAGAAATTAAAGTTTATTATATATTAAGAAAAAAAGTAAATATAAAAGATAAAGTACATTCTATACAAAAAAAATATAAATACAAAAACTGTAAAATGTCAAAACAGTTTCTGACCCACTTGTCAGGTGATAAGAATCACCAATGAAGTAGCATCTCTATGCTGCATTTCACTTGTAAGAAAGGCTTCAGTTGCCAGTCCATCTACTCGTCTTTGTAAATGTTTATGAGCATCTTAAAAAGATGATCTGTGGTATCTCTAACATTTTACTGACTGCATCAAATCAATGGGATGAAAAACGCTTAGGTTTTTTAAGTAAGGAAAACTTTGTCTTAAATATAATCAAGCCAGGATTTTCTATTTAATTTACATATTAAAATCATCACATTAGAGGTTTTCCTTAAGTTTTTGATTCACAGAAACTACTTCAATGACCATACTCGATTTACGTTAATCGATATTAGACAATTAAACATAAATCACCGTATCTTATATGGATGTTGTAAGTCACTTCAAATGATTGTTTACAGTCTTCTCTTTAGTTATTACATTTCCCCATGAAAAAGTACCTTAGTAATGTAAAGTAAATAGGTCTATTCTCCGTAAATGTGATTTTTTACTAACGTGATTTCTTATTGTTACAGGTAATAACCGCGGCCACGAAGTCATGTACGATCAATTAGACTCTTTAGGGTTCGGCTCTTAGATGGTTAATAGGTTTTCCATGTAACTCACTACGTCATCAATGAAAACCACCGTGTCGTAGCTTCCTTTGTTTATAAACGGATGCTTTAAATTATTTTTTTCCTCGTGAATCATGGTTCTTATTACGTGTGTCAGAACATCGAAACAGCGATTCAATATAGCGGCGTCCTCTTCATCAGGTTATCAAATGAAAAGGACAGAAGAGGATTTTTCTTCAATGGATTCGTATTTAGTGTGAATAACATCCCTACTGGGGATTGTCCGAGAATGCGCGCGCATCTTGTTCAGGGCGCAGGACACACTTTTTGTAGTGTTATGAACATTCAGATAAGAACACTGTAAAATATTATGTGGTAAGCGGTTTTATATAATTATCAAGGTATTTTTTCTATGTACTGAGTCAGCTATCAGTAATAAAATATATATTTATATGACATCCCAATAAAATAAGGCAATTTTGTTAAACAGTTAATCGCTTTGGCTCAATATGTTGATGGTCAAGTCCATTACGACGTCCACATTATGTCAATAAAAAGGTTAATGTGAAAATTCTGTGTCAATTCTGTCCATTTTGTTGTCTTCACGTGCTTCAGTTGTCGCTAGAGGCCGCACGTATCACACCCGGGTTGGCAGCGACTATCGCGGAGGGTGCTTTCTATACGCTCTTATAAAATCCAATAACTACCCATTACTTAACCAACGCGCACATCCATCCATCTCCTAGGTAAGTCTTAGCAAATAAATAATAGCACCGCCTCACTAAAGCTTACACGACTATAGAAAATTCTAGTACATCCTATATGTTCTGTTGGCAGATTGTGTAGTTGGTCTCAAATGTACATACTCGTACATATCGATTAACACTTAAATAATTTATTAGACAGCAAATCGTAATACCACTATGTGCGTCACGAGGTATTCTTATATCTAAGCATGTTGATGTATCACTTACAACTAAGCTTCTATTTTAGGCGGAGTATAATGTAACAGTAGGGCCATATGCAAGATTTAACTAATTTGTGCTTTGTATTTGTAAATATTCGCCGATACAAAATGGCTAAACAGTCAACAAAATGTACAAAGTTGCAATCTATGAATCATAGTTCAAATACAAGTTATATACTCCAGTTGAAAAAATTAAATCTCGCCATATTTGTAGTAATCACTAATAGGTATTATTATAATTCGCGTTATAATGAATTAACTAAAAATAGCTATAATACAATTGACATTTCAAATCAGTTAAGTAGAAGTTATGATTTCATTATACATACATACTTTTACAAAATGATATTTTGTAAGGATTTTATTATTGAGTTACTGATTACTATTACAATGATCCTTTCAATCATGAATTCACGAAATTTAAGTAGTTTTGAGTCATTTGTCTACATCAACTTTACGTATCTTTAAAACTTTTGAAAATTTTAAATGCGTAACTATGTATTTCTAAAAGATTTTTCTAAAAGAAAAACATACGAATCAACATATAATAAGTCTTTTAGCAAAGCTACCGCTTTATGAAGAATATTTTTTGGTTCTTCTGTGGATTCATTTGGAAAATATCCTGAAAATCAGCTAATTAGACTGTTACCAATGTATTCCTGTATATTTGATTGTTCTTGACAATTGAATTCCTCTGATTTTGAAGCTGTTATCAGTTTACTTGATACCTTTATTTGCGTCATTGGACTTCTACTATCGCTAGGTACTTGAAGCACCAATTACATCAATCATTTAAATCGAGATTACGTGTCTTATTTATATGAGTGATCCGAATCGATAGGTTGAATTGGATTTTAGAGTTATAGTCCCTTCTAGTCCAAACTAGGTATAAAATAATACTGTCCAGATTATCTTTGTAGATTTTATATAAATTGGAATTGATACTGTATGAGAATTTTTACAAGATATGTATTTTTATCGTCTATGCATTCTTCTACAGTTTGCTATATGCTTAGTAAAACAAAACCAAAAGATTACAGTATGTTTTGCACTTACCTAAGAATTAAAAGCCTATCAAAATTTAAAAGATACAAGATGTGAAGTCTCTTAGGGATACCCATAATTTTAGTACCTATATGGATATCATAGAATGAGATCAATCAGTTGTTTTAGATAGCTTTTGCTATTTAACACAAAAGTAACTTTAAAGTAGTATCGGAAACCAAGTTTTTGGACTTAATATTTATTTAATATTGTCTTTAATAGACGTCATGTCCACCCGGTGATTGTAATTGTCCTTCTAATCTATGGAATATTTTTCAAATACCGTTCTATATCTGGTAACAGGAGATAGTGTATTTTGTCGATAACAAAGAGGTATGTCACGCCAAAGCACGAGAGTCTAGGGCAATGTTGCCATATACCAGGGTTTCATTCACGAGATGTGTTTAGAATAGATTGGCGTATGGATTAGTTTCACAGTAGACCGCTGTCGGCTGTCATTGTCCATCATGATTATTTTTATGCAAACTTGACAGAGACAGGTCAATGACCAGTCCAATTGTGTACAGAAAATAGATCTTTTACTGGCAAAATATATATTTTACTAAGAAAAACTCTTAGTATGATAGGTAGAATATGTTATTTGTAATATTTCATAACCTGAGACGTTTATCTATATAAACCAATAAAAAAATTTCACCCATATTGATTTGTCAAAAATTCTACAATCCAAGTTAACATCTTTAACTACTTTAAGACAAGGTTTCAGGTGAACATGAAATTAATATAAGGAATATGTACAATTGGAACTTCTGAATTGCTCGTAATTGTCAACGTGGATATTTAGGAACACATAATGCGGAGACATTTTACGTTATTGGTTATCAGGTATTAGGTATTTTAACGACTCTAGGATTAAGATGCGTATATATCGTCTTACACAGATATGTAAAAATATGACTTCAGAACGAAGTCCATTAATTTAGAAATCGTGTATTGGCAAGCAAGACTTATAAGTTCGATGCCTACTATAAAATGTTTATGTTGATTTAGGTTTTTAAGCCATTTAGATTGAAACATAAAAAAATAAACTTGGTTTGTACCTTGCCTGGTATTTAACGTTACTTTAGCACTGAGAATATGTATTTTTTTTATAAAAAAGATTTGTAATCATTTTACTAACGGGATTTTAAGTCACAATGGAAATCTGTTGCTTCGATGTATCTGTCAGTTACAGTTAAGTGTGAGATTTATTTGGCCGTGCTTGAAATGATAGGTCTATCATGTAGATCGTCAATATCAGAGTAATTACATTTTGATGTTACTATAGGTAGGTCTTTCAATTAATTTTCTTTTATTTCTTAGTTTCTAGATCTATTTTTTAAGTAATGTTTGAATGTATCTAAAAGTAGACGTTTTATTTGGCGGTGACTCACCGTGACGTTCCAATGCAGCAATTGTGCTACTTTAAGATCTCTATTGACACCCACGAAGAAACATTTTTGAAACAATTTAAATGATTAACAAACCCAAAAGGAATCCATATAATGGTCGATGTTACTTTTAACTTACTGTAAATAAACATCTGTGTGTAGTTAAGTTTCAGATGACTTATTGGAGTTGAGATACATATAATAAATTTATCAAACGAAACAGTCCTTTTTTTGTATTATAATAAATTGTGTCCTATTTCAATACCGGGTTTGATAAAAATCTATGATAATTCCAATGAAGTATATTCTGTCGCAAGTAAGATCAAGAAAATTGAGTATTAATAACTTGTATAGTTAGTATTATAGTATAATTCAAATTATAATACCAAAACATGTTTTTGCGAATAATTATTGTCGCATTAGTTCTAATAAGAGCCCATTATTCAAATGTACATTATAAGGATTATTAACATTCTACGAAGTACTACAATGATTGACGTAATTAATATTGCTCAAGAAATACAATGTACTCATAAGTAATCGTGGGATAGATTAGCCCAGTTTATTGTTCATCAATGCAAATTAGCTGATTAGGTGGTTCATACATTCATGAAGGACATAATAAAATAACACAAAATGTATTTGATGATGTAAATTTCGTGTTTGATTATGATAATACGATAACTACATGGTATTACAGGAAAATTATTATCTGAGTAAATAAGTAGGTACAAAAGATTATTTCTTCTTTAAATCCTACTTATGTTTGGACTTCACGTATAAACGACTAAATGATTTTTATTAAAATTTGCAATAATATAGCTTATACATCAGAATAACGTTTGAATTGTTCGAAATATGACCTACATGTCAAATAAGTAAGTTAATGTTTATCATCTGTGCGCTGCAAAAGCCGTCACGAATTGCACGTAATATAACGTAATTTGTAATGGAATACTAGAGCTACTCGAAATACTAATCCTGCGCAGAAGTTGTCGTGGACACCAACTAGTAACTATAAAATAGTCACTACTTGGTGCCCGCTTTCCACTTCAATAACGTCACTTCGATTAATGTTCCCTATGAGTTAAGAATGATTTTTGTACTTTTGGCTTATATTTCCTTAAGGGTAATTTGAATGATTTAACATATTCAATACTTCCTCATAAGGACTTCACCATTATATGGTAAATAAAGGTTCAACTACTATATACTATTAAGGGGAAACATAACACGTGGTTTAAAAAAGGGCTTAGATTTTTACATTAGAAATGACGAGTGAGGGGAAATAGTGGTTTCTCTTTTGTAAATTAAATTAAGATGAATGTTATTTGAGCATCGATTCCGTGTAAATGTGTGTATGAATGTCTATTCGTATTGGGCTGGAACACACTTCTATATTTTCAAAACAAGTGCGAGAATTTTTATGAGTGAAAATAAGTAATTTATCTTGATTACTATTTCTTACTAAGGTTGGTAGTCGTCAACACAGGTTCAACTTTTCCCCATAGCTGTGTTATGTGGGATGGTGTCCGGCAATGGAACATAGGCTGTTTGCTTGTGGGTTTGATACGCGTAATATATTTTCATGAACAAATCTTATTCATGAAAGTATCAACATTAAAACCTTACATATGCAAAGGAATTTGCATATGTAAGGTTTTAAAACGTCAAAGATTTCGATATATCATGTAGGATATGACAAAGGAATGCAAAACAAAGGGAGCAATATTTATCGACAACTCGAGATTTATTTTTAAAATTAATTTATTTATGAACAAAGCGACCGAAATGGTCCATTACATTTTATTGTGTTGGAAATGGAAAGAGTCATGGTCAATTAACCTGATTAGGTGACTCTGTTATTGTTAAATTAAAGTATCGAGTAAAAACTGTATGATTTAGACCTTTTGCATATTTTAGTCAATACGACTTAAATTGGTAGGAACTTGTTCTTGATTGTAAAAATAGATTGTGATTTAAGGTTTTAATAAACACATATGTGGATAAAATTAAATATACATTCGCTTTACATTCATCAGTTCTATTTATTTTATTTTAAATTGCGAAAGGATTTTCTTAACATATAAATATCTTTACACACTAAGGCACGAATTATATCGTATTAACTAATAACTTTGTTATGGTATGGGGAATTCTCTATTTATTTTCAACATTCCTATCTTACGAGTATTTTTGCATTTTCATTATGAAAGGAGTTGACTGACCCAACGAGGAAATTCAAAAGATCATTGACCCTAGCACATTGATTTCAACTGTCACATTAATAGTACTTTGTCAATATTTATGGTGTGTATGAATACCTGATATGTTCCTACATATATTAAAATATTCCTGCCTATTGCATATTTCTCTATTTAAATATTGTTAAGTCCAATTGCTGCTGCAATTAAATTCACCAACCAACAATAGTATTATTGTACCACAACCTTCAGTTATCAACCTAGATAGGTCAGTATCGAGAACCAGTCACCGAAGTAGGCAGTTGTTAGGATTCATATGTAAGGGTTGACTTTGTGAAGGAAAATACAAAGCGTACAATCAGTTCAGCACCCATATATTTTAATACACAGATTATTTATATCAATGATACATATATCAAAAATAACTTATTATTATCAGTATCTGTCGTTATGATAAACGACATGATATTAAAGCATTGTTTACCTATAATACTATTTACAGGATAAAATTTTAGGAATATTATAAAACAGCATATTCACATACGAGTCATTTGAGCAACTGATAATGTATAAAATTTATTTGAGATTACACACCTGACCAATATAACAAGAATGAACTTAAGGCATACTAGTTACAACCAGCTTTTATAAGTACAACCTCAATGGATCACGCTCTAACAAGCGTGACAACAAGGGTCGAGTCAATTGAAAAACTTCCGCGGTTAATTCGCGTTATAAACGACACAGCACAAATGGTGAACAAAAAAAATTGTCGGCGAACCCGCACAATGGCCGTCGGCTGACGTACTTCGCCTCATAATTTGGCCAAAGCTTCCCTTGTCTCCGACATTTGCGTATCTCGCAGGAATATTTTATACGGGTTTGTAGAAGCCCGTGTTCCGACAAAATGGCAAGTTGCCATTTAGAAGCCATTTCGATGAATGTTTGCATCGAATCTAGCCTATTCTCTGTGGGAAGAACTCGAGGGGTTGGGGATTGTTCTGAGGAGGCGGCGTGGGCGGGATGTCGTGTTGCGGTTTTAGCAGGCAAGGGTTATCCGACCCGTGGCCAGCGCAGCCATCGGGCTTCTTCTGAGATGGTGTTGATGGAGTGAGATGTAGAAGCGGCAGTTGACCCTTCGGACATACTGGCGGTCTTTCTGATTTTGGCTGCATTGTTTCTGGAACAAGTCAATATAATTTTATTTTAAATGACTACACAGAAATCTCCGGTTTCTAAATATGTTTTCACGGGGAAGTTAAGCTTACTTTTATATTAATTGATACTAAATTATTTATTCATTGATTTATGGTTTTAAAACTTATAGACTTGCCAATTTGGTATCAATAAATATTGTAATTATCACATTGATATCACCTAGGTATCATACGAAAATCCGGTTAGACTTATTATATGGATTCTATGAAGCTGGTTAAAATACAAAGGTAAAATAAAATGGATGTCAACTGCCAGGAATCAGCCGGCGCGGAAATTTTTAGAGGAGGTCTTCGTTCAGCAGTGGACTTATTAGGCTTTACTGATGATGATGATGACTATGTAGCTGCTATATAGAAATATGTATATGTTTGCATAATAAACTAATAACAAAACGTTAATAAACAAGAGGACCAAAAGTTTGCTTAGCAAATGTGAACTCTAAATCCTTTGACTACTAAATCTAGTGATTCGAAAAACCTTTAAAAATATAAAACAAACACTTGCACTAAAACACTCACTTTGTATGTTCAAACTAATGTTGCCCAAACGTGAACTGACGATGTCGACACTGTTCATAAACATTGACGATAATGTAATAATAAATAATATCAGTAGTTACGCGATGCGCGGCGAACCGATATCGAATGTGGTTTGTTTAGTTTAGCAGTGGGGTTTATATTGCGGCTGAGTCACATTTGGCAAAGGAACTCTCTATCGCCGGCCACGTCACTGTAGACCGCTGACGCGAGATGCAATGACGCCAGAGCCGTCTCCGCACCAACCACACTACGTATACACATGTATCATTTCAATCACGTAAACGGTAAATCAAATATTATTAAAAATATGTATGTTCCCTGATACCTGGTAATTACATAAGAGGGGGATATGCATCGCAATAAACAATGATTCAAATTAAATAAGAATAATTGACAAGAATATTTTTATTTCAAAATGGGAAAAAGGATATAGGTTTGTCTACCATAATGTAAATTTTATTCATAGTTTGTGCTAAATCTAAATTTGAGCAGAGAAAGTATGTAAAAAGAAATGCGTTTGTTTCTTTCTATGGAAAGATCATTTCACTTTAATTTTTAAATACATTTCTCCTAGCAGTAAAATTTACTTTGAATCGTACCTACTGTAGCATCATCCATTTGTAACAAAGCCATTATTTTGACATGAGGTCAACAAGGGGCACGCGAATAGTCAACAAAATCCCCAGAATAATGAAACGAAATATTCATAGACATCACAATTTCTTATAACTGTACGAGTATTGTATGACTGTGTTCTCATGGCATCAAAACTAAATAAAAACGCGAGCAAAGTTCGAATGTTTGCGCTGGTCCGTGCACGTGATTACTAATACTATGTAATCACAACTTAAACGATCCGGTAAAGTTAATTTTATGTCATACACTTGCGTTAAAACATCAATCATCAATATAAATATAATAATATCAGCTCAACTTTGCGGGCATTTTTATAAATCATGCTTAATCAATCATGGTGCTATGTCACCACATGCAACAAGATTACTAATATCATCATTACAGCCTTGTATGTCCACTGCTAGATGTAGGCCTTCCCTAATGACTTCCACACAGACCGATCCCTAGCCATCGGCTACCCGCCACTTTTACCAGGTTAACTAAGTTACTATTTTAAAAGCCTACAACATATCTTCTTAGTTTTTGTTAAGATGTACGTTTCACATTTAATTAGTACCGGCCATAGCACAAATTTATGGTTTATGGTGGACTGCCTTATCAAGTCAATACATAAGTCCTATTCGATATCTTTCTCAACGATAAAGGTAATTCCAAATAATCAGGATTAATACTCGTAAGCAGAGCGTCGGTTGTTGTTCATGATACACCATGAAGATGGTTTGGGATTCGATGGGAGAAGAATTCGGTAGGTATATGTATCCACAACGGCACATGCCAATGTTATAATAGAAAACTAATAAAAATCCTATAAAACATTATAAAAGAACGGTTTTCTTGTAATCTTTTGCGTGTTGTCTTAACATAAAAGAATTGAAGTCTAGTTTCAATATTATTGTTGTCAATTTGTTTGACTAATATGAGCCTATTTTAAAACAAATTATAGCAATTACGCAAGAGTAAAAGATTTAATAAAATAAATTATTTTATTATTATCATAGTTTTAAACAATTCGTTACCTAACTGTAGAATACACTGACGTAAATCGCAATGAAACCTTGCGCAAACGTGCGTTATGCGTTTTATACGCATTTACATGGTGAAACAACGCGTTTATCAAAATGTCATAACAATTTCTACCTTATTATCGTTATCGCGACGTCTTTCTTCTTACGCTAACAGAAATTCTTCCGATTCTCGGAGGAAGTATTTTGTTTGAAATTATGCAGTTAATTAACTTGGTTAGTGGTTAATGTTTCCTATAAACTAGGTTCGGGATACATCGCCAAGAAAGGAACTAAAATATTGTTGTCAACTTGTGACTTACATATAATATTATAAAGAGAAAGAGAGCTAAAAGTCCTATCGTAAAATTAGAAAAAAGATAGCTTCAATCTTTACGGTTCAATTTTGAAAATTTATCACATATTTTGTTTATTTGGTTCACTAACAGAATGTAATGTGCAATTCACAATCACTCCTTAAGTATATAAGTTTACATTAATTCTATATATAGTGAACACGACATGCAATGAGTGGAAATAATTTAATTTTTTAAAAATACAGAATTTACCATAAAACGTATTATTTTATTTTACCAAATAATAGGTTCATTCTATTGCATGCTTGTTAAATGTAAATCAAAGTTAAATTAAGGAAAACAAGGATGTCTTGAATTCAAAAAAGCACCGAAGTCCTCGTTTGTCACTAGGTAAATAAAATGCAAGGTCTCTTCTAAGGTAATTTCTTTGGCAATTTAAGACTTGGTCTATCGTCTCTCACAATGTTTGCATTGAAATAACTTTAAATGTACTCAACCTGATTTATTTTAAGAATAATGCAAAACGGAACAAAAGCAACAGCAGCTATTAATGCGGGTTTTCTTCATATCTACTTATTAAAATTACAGCAATATCAACAAAAAAAATATTATGCACTTTACATTCACGATTTAAGTTCGATTTGTTAAACATTCCAAAATTTGAGTTTACTGTTACACTAATTAAAGATTTTGTCTGATGGTATAAATATATACATATATATAAATAGAGCTTGCGTTAAAAAAACAAACTGCACAGGACATACATTACAAAATGGAAAAGTGCCTATTAGTATTAATGATTATAGTTAAATACCAAATACCACTCAAAAGTTTATGTATTTTTATTACCTTACCATGGGAAGTAGCCCAAATATCTACTTATAGGACCTACCTAGACACATACACATATACTTCCTAGATACACATTCCTAGGTATGCGCTTATAAATCATATTCATGGTAGAAAAAATGCATCAAGGTAGAAAAAACATTTATACAACGGCCTTGGGTGGGCCCAACTCATTCGAAAACCAAGCCCACATGTCAAACACATTTTGATTTCATTATAGTTGGCAGTCATCCGAATCACTAAAGTATTTCCATTACGTATTAACATTTACGCTTCTAGACGTGATATTATAAGTGTGGCATAATATTTATCTCTCTTATAATAAAGTAGCTACACTGATTATGCACAAGAAAAACTACCTATTATTGTAGGCACAATACAAGTCATTTACGTTTATTTGATAAAAATACGCCCTACAATGACGTTTCATTTTTCATTGCCCCTTACTGAATACCTACTTGTTAGGTCTGGGCTATAGGCCTACGTTCTCTGTTACAACTAGTATAAAACGAGTGCTTGTATGAATCATATATAATCTATACATAAAAATAAAATTGGAGTGTCTGTTTGTGATATAGAAAAACAATTTTTATCTTCATGCATGTGAATATATATGTATGGTGTAGGTACACCAAAGCAACAATTAAAAAAAACAATGTCTTTTTCTTCCGGGTAATCTCTGTAACAATGGGACCGATTTGGACGGGACATTTTTCGGTAAGTAGCTGATGTAATAAGGAAAACCCCCGTTTCTTTGCGAAAAACCGTTTTATTAAGAAAAATAATGTTCCAAGCGGGATCCGCGCGTCACGTGAGCTGCGTGCTTTACAGAGCGATTTGAGGTTACGATTTACTACGGAAGAATATCGTACCGCGGGGCGCAGCTAGTCATACATAAGCGGGTAATTGTTACAATGTCAGATTATGTACGATGATACCTAATATTCAGTGTGGTTTGTTTTTTGTTAAGTATAGGTTATTCCAACTGGTTTTCCAATAGGAAAAAGTGAAAAACAGTGTCACCAACTATAGCCCTCGCTATAGTCACTTCTTTACATCATAGAGCATAGAACATACTCAAGAAGTATAAATACAAAAGTTGGAAGTTTGAATTAATCGTTGTGTTTATTGGCAAAAATAAAGAACGAGCATATGACGCAGACGTTCGTTACATATTTGTATTTCACCCATCGAGTCTGTTGGATATATTAAAATAAATCGATATCACCTAGTCATTGATTACATATATCTATATAATTAGGATGATGATAAATTACATTAATTCCATTTCATACTTCGAGTATTACAGACTCATGATCATGAAACATGAACTGGGTATGCTTGATTATTACCCCTTTTCATATGACAAGTTCATTTATATTTCGATAACTATCGATCTGATTTATGTTTTCAAAATATTTTTATTACTAGCTTTTGCCCGCGCTTCATCCGCGTTAAATTCGGAATAACAAATTATTCTGTTTTCATTACCAGGAAAGTGGAGCCGTCCACTTTCCTGGTAACGAAAACAGAATAATGTTAACACTGCAACACTGCTTCTTCTTTTTCTTTTTTAAGGCTTTAAAGGGCCGATTGGCAAAAACTTCAATATGCATGATTTATTGTTCATGACAAATAGCCATCATACTTATTTTTAGCTTTCTACCTTGTAAACTGTTTAAACTTGTTAAAAAAAATTATGGAAATCCCCCGCCCATGTTTAAAGGTTTTGCAGTCCATTTCCAAAAAAGGATCCCCTCCCTCCCCCATGCCCCAATTTAAAAGGTTTTGGGGTCAATTTTGTATATAAACATTTAAAGTTGGGCGGAGGATTCCAATGCATAGTGTTATATACAAAATTGACCCAAACCCAAAATATATATATATATATATATATATATATTATATTATATGGATTCCCCCACACCTTTAAAGGTTTTGGGGTCTATTTCCGAAAAAATCATATTATATACACATAATAAATCATGTATATATATATATATATATATATACACATATCACTAATTACATATATATTTATATATTATATCAGTATAAAGGTTTTTGGGTAAATTTCTGAAAAAAATATATATATATTTATATCACTATAGATAGGATCTCCCCTCCCACGACTTAAAAAGGTTTACAAAAACTGTATCCCCTAAAACTTTCCTGACAATTGTGGTTGAGTGGATGGCTACCTGCTTTTGCATAATATGTATGCTTATATTTGACTCTATTTTTTATAATATCGATGTAGACTTTTTGCTACAACTCCTGTGGCTCCTAATACTATTGGCACTACTTCTGTTTTTTTTCCATAAACGTGTAATTTCTGACTTTAAAAGATGATATTTACTTAACTTTTCTATTTTCTTTGGGCCGATATTGTAGTCTGAGGGTACCGTTATATCAATTGAAAATGTTTTGCTTTCTACTTTATTTATGTATATAATGTCAAGTCTATATATATATATATATATATTATATATATATATATTATATATATATATATATATATATATCACTTTATTGTGAAACCCCCTTACCCTCTCTTTGAAGGCTTTTGGGCCTATTTCCGAAAAAGGAAAAATGAAAGATTTTTTTGTGACTTACAGCCCTCATACCAATTTTTAGCTTTCTACCTTAAAAACTGCGGAAAATCGGATATGATACTTCCTCCCCTATTGAAGGGTTTGAGGTGGATTTTTGAAAAAAAAAAAATATGCAATGCAAAAAAAAAATTTCAGCATCGTACTACAAAAATGTTCCATACAAACTTTCAACCTCCATTTTAGGGAAGTGGGGGGTGAAAACGGGACAAAAAGTAGCATAAAACCTATTTTAGGTTACCTTCTATCAACATACCAAGTTTCAATAAAATCCGTTCAGCCGTTTAGGCGTGAAAGCGTAACAAACAGACAGACAGAGATACTTAACCATTTATAATATTAGTATGGATAGTGTTATTATTCAACATAGTAAAACTATTTTCAGCGTTAGTTCATGTACCTCTCCTTGACACAAGTAGCTATCAGAAACATTGACGTTATTTGTGATTCGGTTATTATTTCTATGCTCACTTAACTTCATTTTAAACACGAGCGTTGTTACTTTAAGTGACTTAACCTACACAAAACATAAATAATTCATAATACATCATCTGTATTTTTGTACTATCGAACATTCATTACTTGAGATAATGTTTAGTCAGATTCCAAAGTGCTACTTGAATCTATGATTCATTGTATTGAAAAGAGTCCTTGGGTTTTTAAGTACAAAGACATAAAACGTCAGAAGTTACATCAGTTTTTGTGGTATGAGTCACTTGTTAGAAAGTTAAACGGGGTTAGTGTCTATTAAAGTATTTACGAATAGGTACATGCTTCATTGTTTTGCAGTTTCAAGTTTTATTTTTTTGTGTACATATCAATTGAGTCACGTTTTTCTGTACATACTTTTGAAATCGTCTTTGGAGACATAAATTACAATAGCTTAAAACAATGAAACTTGGTAAATGTGTGTAAAAAGTTGAAGCACTCTTTTTAACAGAAGTCATTGTATATTATTTTCTCTTCGTATGTTATATTCACAATATGATTTCATAAAAGTATGAATTTTTGTATTAATTTATTTGAAATACAGATAAAATTGCCATTGTAAGTCTTATTATGATCTATAATTTTTAATTGGTTATATTAGTTGGCAGTATTGCAAATTAGGTAACTTAGAATATTTGTGTTAGCATTAGTAACAGCACCATTGTTGTAAGTTTGTGGATTCCGCACATCGGTATCAATACTGGCTTCCAATAAAAAAGCGAAACACAATAGTTAAGCGACAACACAGCACCTCACGTGAAACGTTTAGTTTTTACGAGAAAGTTTTGTGTCTAATAAAATTTTACCATCTTTTATAGTTTCAAGGAGACATCGCGAATAAGCGTTCGCCGTGTGAAGAATTATGACATACAATCCTTTATTAACTGTTTGAAGATAAAAAGGTTTTGTAGCTAGAAGTATGGAAGCTAACAACGCGAATCGGGTAAGCCTCGTGATCACACGAGAGCACCGAGTGGGCTATTGCACTTTGCACCTTATCAATAAGTTTGAACATGAGGACAGCGCTGATATATAGGAAATTAAATTACAAACGGGAATGCCGTATTAAAAATTGTAAGGCGAATAGACGAGAACCTACTTTAACTCAACAAATACAAAAAAAACACCTACGAATGAATTTGCGAATGGAGTTGGTACAAGTACTTTTATATTCTTTGAAGTCCATGAAAAAAATGTCTTTTAAAGCAAGGAAGAGGTAAACTTTAAAAAATGTAGGTGGGGTGTTGTGTACACCTTATCGTCCTATTAAATATTTTTAGGCCTTATTGTTGTCATGAAAGTGCTTGTATCGAAGTAAATTGGAGCTATACACGTACCTTTTCTTAAAGAAAAACCACAATTTTGCTAGTTCATTGTTAGATGGTGCCGCTGTAGAAAAGGTGTGGCGAAATTGTTAACGACGCTTCGCGAAAAAATCGTGCCTGTTTTGTTGAACAAATGAAAACCGCCTCACAGACGCTTTGCTTTCATTAAGTAATCAATTGAAGCACTTGCTCATCGCGATAAGTTTAATGTGTCAGCCATTAGACGCGGCTATAAAATTATATCAGCCTAGGAAAGTTGGCAAATTAGGCATTACGTCAGGCTGTTCGCTGTTGGTTAAGTCTAATAAATAAGCCAAATTAGTTCGGCGCAAGTTTACCAAATTGTTTATCAGAGTTCGCTGTTCTCTTTAGTATATTTTCTTATCCTTTCGTTGTAGCAATACAAAATTAGATTGTGCAGTAAATTTATTTCAAATCATCTCCGTTGGCAACTGAATCACCCAAAATTCAAGAATGTATTAGATACCGCTAGATAGCAGTTATAAAGATAGGTATCAACCCAATACTGCCTAGACGAATTAACATAAGAAATATGCAGCCATGCAAACCCACAGTGTTAAGCGTGGGTTCGCGAAATTTTACAATATTCCCGATGTAAATTTGACAGTTTGGATTGACGAGAATAAAACAAGTGCCGGCGCGGCACGCAAGGCCTGTAACCTGGAGTTGTTGTAGGCATGTGTTTTTAGAATACCGTTTCTTGATCAATATATAAGACAGTTCGATTACACTAAAACCAGTGACTTGTTGAAGTCGTACTGGGCTATAAAAACATGGTTTCGTTACACAATTATTTAATTCTATCACAATTTGAAACTTTTGTTCTAACCTATTCAACTGTTATGGTGTAATATCAAACAAGCAACACTTGAATTCTACTGAAACCACATTTTGCCTGAGCTTCGCTGATTAGGTGAACGGTATATATAGCTTATTCTAAGTATTTTTATATTAATGTCAGTGAATGTGTAATTTTTACCATTTTATCAAATATTTAATGTTAAATATAAAGTATATCTTCACTTTTAGGACCATTTGATTAAACACATTATTTTTATTAGCTTTGACGTAAAAAAACCTTAAATACTTTCATTAAAAAGAAAATTGATTATACTTCAGTTTCTAATTTTGATCATAATCATTTAATCGCCATTACTTACAACATACAGTAGGTACCTACATAAAAAATGGTTAGAGATAAATAAACTATTAACTTTAACTTGGATATATCTATTTTTACTCGCATTGTAGGCCTATAAATGTAAGATATTACGATCTAATCGTCTAATTATGTATTAATTCAGTAGATCAAGAACACAATATTGTCAGGTGACTTGGTACATACGTTACCAATAGTCTAATAGATGATGTGTCACTACAAAGTCACCGTGTGTGCGTGACTTGTAAAATCTAGATATATAAATTCTTAGTATATGTAACTGGTCTAGACTATATTTTATGGTGTACCTGACGTGAAGCAGGTACTAACGAGCGTGAACTTTTGTGTCAGACTATCAAATCCTCTAATTTATGTGCAGAATCTACAAAAGTTCTCAAAGACGCAGCTTTCAAAAATTAGTTTGTTAGGTCCAATCAAGCGACATTACATAGTTAATACGTACATTTACCAACTTTTAATATAAATGGGGTTAAGACAAGTTATCCGTGTAAACATACGAATATACCTAGTTATTCTACTGACTGCCTCTCTCGTAGATTGGAGCACAGCTTTTCTGAAAACTTATATGATATGACGAAATAATAACATACCACGCAGACGACTCATAATATACAGCCTTTTTTATAACTACGGTTACCAATTACATACTTTGAATTTACTAATGCAGTCCTTACTTATTTTTTTGTGAAGTACGAATACCAACGCTCATGTCTGTATTACGTCATCGATAAGGGTTTCTCAATTTCAGATATTTTTCTGGCATTCATTAAAGTTTTAACCTTATAATTTTGCAGGCATTAAAATTATTGTCATCATTATCTGAAGTGGTGCTATTTATGTTCACTGCTGAACATATGCTGGCTTAGAGATAGCTATGTCCAGTAATTCTCTGAAATCTTTGTGTGTAGCAATTATAGTCAGTCTCAGTATATATTTAAGAGAAGGTATGACACGACTTAGCAAGTTCACTGTGATCTACATTTTTGGATTACCTACTGACGGTATAACATATGCAACTATGACGTGAATAAGAACTGCAGGATAAGTTCATAAGTTTCAAGTCAGTCAACGGGCAATGGATCGAGCTAGATAGGTCGAGTCGATCCATTGGGACACTCTCAGGGATGAAAATCTCGGAAACGATGTTATTGAAAAAAAAACTAAAGTTATCATCTTAGCTTAGTACGAGTCAGTTAGAGTTGGGACGGTCAATAATGTTTCAGAACTGATGGTCGTTAGAGTGGAGACTACGTACGCGTGCGCTTGTCAAAGCGTAGCGTAGGTCTCTTTCTTTATCGCTGTTTGCCGCAGGTGGCCTTCACAGCTTCGCCGGAACATATACCAGCTCGACTTGCAAAAGGTCGCTCGTGAAGACTGTATGAAAAAGTTGGAGGATCGAGATATCTGGTGCATACTTGGGGAGACCTACGTTTTGCAATGAACTACGATATCTTGAAGAGATATGATACTAGGTGTTAATACAGCTTCGGTTATCGATCTTATTATAAAATTATTGCGGTGCATTCGCCAGCATACTAGTTTCAAAGACCAATAACAAACACGATAGCGGGGATATATATTATCCGTCAATAGCTTGTTGACCCAGTAGCCGAGTTCGTGATGTCTCGTGTTTACGATGCATGCCCGTAGACACGAAACTAGTCATACACCAATTATGTTTTTTTAGGAACAATATATCAAACTTATATTCCAATATTTTAATACTAGCTATTTTTCAGTATATAATATGTTGAAACAATAGGCTCTTGACGAAGACATTACATGAAAAAAAACAGAATGATTCAAGGTCAACAATTGTTGGCCTTGGTTTGGAGTGTTACGGTGGCTCACAGGTGTGGTCTGTTGCCTTCCGATCTGGAGCGTGCAGGTTCAAATCCCGGCGCGTACCAATGTATTTTTGAATTTTCGAAATCATTTATGTTCATTCATCTGACGCTTTTACGGTGAACAAAAACATCGCGAGGAAACCTGCGCGCGCGTTCGAAGAAATTCAAAAGTTGTGCGTGAAGTCAGCCAATCTGCACTGGGCCCGCGTGAACGACCAAGGTCTATACCCCCACGAGTAGGGATCTGAGCTGATGATGATGATGATTATTGGACTTTAACACCCCGACTTATTTTATCTAGGCTATCTGTATTGAAATATTATTATATATTTTACGGATACTTAGGAATCGTAAATAATTACTATTTATATTTTTTATGACATAACCAGCGATTCGGAAAAAATGGATCTACGAGAAGCCGGCAAAAATCTCGATTGTCACTATTTTTATTGTTTATATCTGTTTAAGTAAATTTTATTATCCTTTAGTCATTTCAGCCTGAGTAATATTTTGTTGGGAGTAAATCTTAAGGGTTTTAATCATCTTGAATTGTTACATAGAATTGGAAGTGTATTTAATTTTATAAAAAATTGGCTTGTTTTGAAGACAAATACTTGTATGAAAGTGCGCGTCTTTTAACTATCCCTAATAAAAAAGGGTGGCACTTTTAGATTTATGTGGTAGATAAAGAAAATGAAATAATGGCTTCGCAGACAGCTTTGTTTGTTACAATAAATATTAAAAATTTTAATGAGCAGGATTCCAATAAACGGTAAATATAACACGTTAAAGAAAACGTTGAAACTAAAGTTACCGGCATAGCCCGCCGGATCAGCAAGTTGAAATGGCAGTGGGCTGGTCACGTATGTCGCAGAACCGATGGCCGTTGGAGCGGACGAGTTCTGGAGAGGAGACCGCGTCTCGGCAAGCGTAGCGTAGGACGCCCTCCAGCCCAATGGACCGACGACTTGCGAAAAGTCGCTGGTGGAGGCTGGATGAGAAAAGCGGAGGACTGGGATATCTGGAGCAAAATGGGGGAGACCTATGTCCAGTAGTGGACTGCGATAGGTTCAATAGAAAGAAAACGTTGCAAAGTTTATAGAAGTCTGCATAAATTATTACCGTACTAGCTGTTTCTCGCGGTATTACCCGGTTATAAGAGTATTTTCTCCCGCAGTAAAACAACCTAAAAGCGCACAGATCACGTGATGCTCGGTCGCCGCGCGGTAAAACATTGCTTTATTTTTCTAAAGTAAAAAGTATTGTCTGAAATAAAAGTAGCCTTTGTTTTTCTTATTACATTAGCTACCTGCCAAAAAAAGTCCCCTCCAAATCCACTAGCCGTTCAGAGATTACCCGGAACAAACAGTCAGATAGACAAAAATTTTAAAAATTGATATTTTGGCATATGTTCCGCTTATATATGACTATTATCATATACATAAAGAAAAAAATATTACAAACAGACACCCTAATTTTATTTATATGAAATAGATAATAGAGCTATCGTTAAAAGGTAAAACTTGAGCTGTGACTCATTTGAAGAATAAGACAAGTAGTCGTAATAAAACAGCCGACCGCAGCAAATCATATTCGAAATAGTTTATAATAAGTGTACTTGTATGAGCGTAAGCTTACACTGCCTCAGTAATTCTTTGATATTGTTTTCTTTGGAGAGATCCCAAGCTGTTTGTTTTGATCCGGGCGGGCAGCCGGAGACGGCGCGGATGGCGCCACCCCCGCGCTTCTATCGCGTTGAATCACTTGTAATTCGCATATTTACCAATACTAAACAATATGTTTTACATGGAGAAACAAAGATTTAATAAACACGTTGCTGCTGGAATAATGTACCTACAATTATATATATGTTTTCACAAGAAATGAGTTTAACACTAAAGATTACTACTTGTTTCTGAATATATGCCGCTTCATGTCATGTCATACAATGTTATGCTTAAAGGTTTTTATGTTCCTACCTATCAACTGTGGACGGTCCTCTACGTTATTCCGTAAAACATACTGCATAACGACGTTTATTTACGTTTTTGCTACACCATTTATCTAAATTGAAATCGTTCCCGTAAACTTTACTAATTTAAGTACCAAGGTTTAATGTTGTACTATCTTTATTTATTCACTAGGTACCAGCAGAGAATCGTCCACCAAGTGCAGGACCACTTGGCCTCGATCCGTCTGGTTTAACTCAAGCGCCTCGACCACTTCTAGCTAGAGTTGATTCGAGGTCGTCATTTCAATTGCCACCAAGACCTGGTGGGCCACCACCTGTTCAACAACGACCACAGTTCCAGCCTGGTGGACCAGTAACAGTACAGTCGCAATTCGTACCGAGGCCGGGTACCCCAGCACCGCGAGGCCCGCCTCCACCAGGACCGGGTTTACCGCAGGCCAGACCTCCACCATTACGCCCCTTTAGTCCGCAATCGATCGCACCTCAAGGCCCGCGACCTTTGCAGTCACCTACATCAGGTCAGCCACCGCAAAGAGTTTCTCCTCCAAATAATTTGCAATTCGGGCCGAGACAACCTCCACAATTTGGGATTACGACACCTGACACTGTCAGACCCCCTTTAGTGCAAACTACCAACGGTGCTCCCAAAAACGGAGCGCCTAGTACCGGACCTACTTTAGGACAGTTGCCTAGACAACCCTCACAAGGTACTTTGAGGGTCCTGGATCCGACTAATACGTATCAAAATAAAGTAGCCAATCTGGATAACCAAAGCGTTACAAACGATATTCCCAATGCCAAAAATACAGAGAATGGCGCTGAAATGCCTTCGATGGCTAAAGGCAGGAGCTATAGCATTGCAGCGGCTCCTGGTGCACCCAATCCTCTTAAAACAGACGATGATCGGCGAAAATCGATCAGTACGATTGGAACAGCAGGTCGAAATGAGGAATTTGCGAATAGAGTCTCGGGCTTGGGGTTAATTCAAGAAGGAAAATTTGATAGCAAGGAAAATGTTCCTGGTTCTCAGGAAAACATGCGAGAAATAGAAAAAGAAATTAATAAAGACATTCTTGATCGCCCCGAGTCTCGTCTGACTGGTTCAAAAATGACTGAATCATTCATTGGTTCTTTACCGTCATCAAAAAAGTTGGATGATGATGATGATGTTATTCTGCAAAATAATTTGACTCCTCTTAAGAATGGCAATACTGTTGTCCAAAATCAGAATAAAATAGATGTTTCTGATCGTTCTCCATCGCTTACCCGAAGCGAAGAGTCACCAGAACCGAAACAACCAGTATCTCAAAGTCCTGCACTATTAAACAGATCATATAGTGCTACACCAGAACCCCAACGCCCTAAAACACCGAAAGCGGATGTAAAACAGGATATTAAGGTTGATTCCGTAAAGGAAATAAAAACTGCTGATACTCCAAATAAAACTTATACAAAATCTCCCGTTTTAGAAACCAAACCTCCGATGCCAGTTCATAAAAAACCGAATGAACTTGTAACATCTTTTGATTCAAAAAAATCAACACCGCGTAAAGTGGCTTCGGCACCTAAAACTCGTCCGAAAGGTAAAAATAAACTTAATCTTATCAGAGTAGTAATACAATATCTAAGAGCCAAACCCTAAATCAAATGAAAATCTTAATATTTCAATCATTAAATCTGGAATAAGTGATCCTGTTTTTATTATATTTAGTTTTATCACGTAGTCTTTAGCAATATTTTTTATTTTCAGATGGTGACAATGACAGTGGCGTCGATGAATCGACACAAGGCAATGTATGTTCAAATTTTCCCTAACATAATTATTGATTTAAATATTTATGGAAATGACTAACTATTTTTAGGATATCAACGGGTCTCCCGGGTCACCGAATAAGAAACTTCCGAGCAAATTGCCGACGAAGGAAAAATCTAGCAACAGTCTCAAACAAAGCCTGTCGCGATCGTCAAGCAAAAGTGCCACTGCAAAAACTCCTGAACATCCGGTGCCCATTGAAAAGAAGAGTAAGTTCTGCAATTCGTTTGAGTCAAAAGTTAGAAACTTAATTACAATTGTTGATAATAATTAGCTAAAAAGAATCTCACGTGCCTAAAATATGTATTCCCTGATATCCCGGCATCCAGGCAGTAAGTATCTTACGTCGTTGAAGCCAAAGTTGACTGGTCAAACATAGTTTTAATGCTGTTTGTGACTGGCTTAGTGATAATTTATTAACACTAATTGCAAGAAGACTAAATGCATGCTCTTTGCTATCCGTACCTCATCATTACTTAGGAAAGCATTCAAAAAATTATTGCTCATAACTGTGGTAATGCGGACTCAACTCATATTATTTGATAGAACTTTAACTTTTCAGTCTCACATTAAAACACTGTGTAGCAGGGTGCTTAAGTTAATATTTATCTTCAAAAGGCTGCGCCCTGTTGCGGATCTAAGTAATTTAAAATCAGTTTATTATGCCTTGTGTCAATCATTGATTTCATATGGTATTGAGGTTTGGGGCGGCGCTGCCAAGACTCATATCATTCAATTAGAACGCGCGCAGATATCCATATTAAAGGTCATGCATTTTAAGCCATTCTTATATCCAACCTTTGAGCTTTATAAAACCTGTAAAGTTTTAACAGTCCGCCAAGTATTTATAATTTATATTGTTTTAAGACAATACTCTTTATTGGGAGCAATTAATGAAGGAACTCGCTGAGACCGCTTTAAAGCTCCCTTGGCGACTTGTAAAACATCTTTTCATCTTTTTTTGAAGATTCATACTTTTTTTGGGACCCTTTCTGTGTAATAAATTAAACAAAAAATTGAATATATTTAAATGTAATAAAAGGACATGTAAAATTAAATTGAAGGAATACCTCCAAACCCTTTCATATGATGACATTGAACAGTTACTGCATATGAACATATAAAACATATACACTTATTTACTTTTTCACACAATAAGATATAACACAATCACATTACACGCTACAAATAACACTACACATACTTATTCTATGCCCTTTAAACTGTAAGTCTATCTCGTAATTAGTTTTGTTTGCTTGATACAAACCTTGGAAATCATGTTTATATGTTTAGCCTTTTTACTGTAGTTTTGTAATCCGGGTGGCCTGGTGACCCGTAATACAGGTCCTAGAACCTACACGGGCACCAATCATCCACGAATAACTAAAGAAACCCAACAAAATTTTTATTTTTATTCGTTTTGTATATTTGTATGATGTAATTTGTGGTGAGAAATAAATTAATTTTTATTTTCTGGTTATTTATTAGTTGTACATTTATCATGGGCGTCGTGTTTAACTATTAATTGAAAAAGAATGTAGTACTTCGTTGGTGTTTAGGCAGAAATGTCAGAAATTAAGTATTCGGAGTTTATGATCTAATTTAAACATTTTATGTGTTTCTTTTGCAGAATTACCCATGAATAAAGTTCAAGTAGGAAGTGCACCATCACCAAATATTAAAGCAGTGAAATCAAAGATTGGTTCCTTGGAAAATGCTACATATAAACCTGGTGGTGGCAAAGTCAAAATCGAAAATAGAAAAATTGATTTCAACAACGTAACTCCTAAAATTGCTGCTAAAAACGAAGCTTACGCTCCGAGTGGTGGCACTAAAAAGGTTGGTTATAAATAAATACATCAAATCATAATAAATAAGTAAAAATAAATACAAATTATTTTTTAAATAACTAAAACGCAATATATCAACTTTTTTTTAGATTGCAACCACTAAATTAGAATGGAACGCTAAGTCGAAAATAGGTTCACTGCAGAATGCTGCTTACAAACCAGGAGGCGGTGACAAGAAAATTGAGACCGTCAAGTTAGATTTCAAAGAAAAAGCGAAACCGAAAGTATCATCTACGGTAAACATAACACACAAGCCAGGCGGAGGTGCAATAAAGGTAAATTGAGTAAATTATTTCATAAATATATCTAGGTTTTCTGTAAAAAAAGGAATATAACATCATTATGTAAAAACCAGTCTTCATAAGTGAGTATATTATCATTTATCTCATTCTGACATAGTACAAGTATTTAGTACAATTTGTAGGATTACAGTACAGCTTATGCATTTAGTTATATTTTATGAAAGAAAAATTACACACAACACAGTTGTGAGCTATATGCAATAGAAATATGCAAACGTTAAAACGAAAGGCTTTAGGAAAGGTAGATAGATATCGTCTCTATTTATAATAACATGATTTCTGTTATTCTTTAGTCAACAGTGGCAAAGAACGGAACGAGAGCAGTGAGTAATTAAATTAGATTTCGATGTCCACTTTTTGTTGTTTTATACATCACTTATGCACTGTGTTTTAAATACTGTTCAAATATACATCTAGTATAAGTATTTATAAGTTCATATTTAAGTTTTTGACAGAATATTGTATGATCTATACATGTCGGTAACTAAAAGTCGTAAACTGTCGTCATTATTTTCTAGTTTATAAAATGGGCGTTGCCACGATGGAGAGCGTCACATAAACATTTTGCTTTCCATGCTTTATGGAATAAGGTTAGTTCGGTGCATCTCTTTTATCGAAGGTGATGCCAAGAATCATCAATAGTTGAGATGATTGTTGTGGAACATCGTTGCGGCTGTTATACACGCTGATCGGCTTCTAATTTTTTTTGATTAACTTACATTGATTACTTATGACACAAACTTTGACATGAGTGTACACATCACAATTACGAACATCACAAGCATTTTTGTATAACCATAAAACACAAAAGAATGCCGCAATTTTTAATTTTCAGTTAAATCCAGCATTCAATTGAAATAGACGGTTACAAATGTAATGAAAGACACACACGATTTGCCTAACTATTATGTATGCATTGTATGGGATTTACACACAATCGTAATACTTTTAAACATTTAAATATTATAATACTCCGCGGCACTGTTGACACCACACAATATACTCCTATTTATTTTCAAGACATTATATATTTTACATTAATTTCACTAGCAGCAAAATGTGTTATGGTTCCGATGATATGTATTACTTTCAAATGAGGTTTCGTATTTAATGTTATAGTTACTTATAATTTAAAGTAATAAAATTAGCAATGAGCATGCAAAATGTGTCATTTGTAATAAAATTGTGTAATTGAAAACCACGAGAAACAAATCATATCCGCGGAACTTGATAGAAATATTACTATTTATGGTATGTATTATATTATATTTTGCACATTGACTCTTCCGGACAGATTGAAAACCAAAAATTGGAATTCAAAGCGCAAAGTAAGGTCGGCTCTTTGGATAATGTGAAGCACAAACCAGGCGGTGGTGACATCAAAATATTTGATGATAAAGAGTACATCAAGCAGATGAGCGGGCAGTCGCCGGTGCCGGATGGCAGAGACGGGCATTCCGCGCAGGAGGTGAGGATTCCAGCGTTCGTGTTACAGCTAACTCATTACATTTTTCGTTTTTTTTGGTCTGTTTTCGTTTGGTGGCGTCTTCATCATTCTTATGACATCTATCATTTCTTGTTCTCATCGTTTACTTTGTTTTGTTTCAGCGTGATTACTTGTATACTTTTTATTAAATAGGTAACAATTTGTTTGATATTTGGTTTAGAGTTGAGTTTCTACTAATATTGTTTTTTTTGTAACTTTGTCTTGGTTTGGTTGTCATTTACTTTTTGCTGATTTTGTTTTGTTTAAAATATAATTAATAGTGATACCTAATATTTTTTCCCCAGAGTCCACTACCACCGCAGCCACGAAGTCTGACGAAAATCTGAATCAACAGCCGTGTTAAGACGACACGCCGCTTTCGGACTCTCTTCCCGAGGTCAATACTAACTTTTTATAATCAAAAGTCCAAGTTTTGTATGTTTATAAGGGTATTTATTTAAAACATTCGATGTATCCAGTTCGAATTATTAACGTGAGCTTGTTTAAAATGAACTTTATGTCCGTGACATAATAATCAATGTCAATGATGTAGCATATCTTGTAGACAATATGTTGATTGCAATCATTTTTTTAACTTGATTGATATATTATTTGTTATATTGAACGTTGTAGTACCTACTTTATATTATTTATTAAGTGAGAAGCGTATTTAGTTTCTTATTTACGATAATATACCAGTTTTAATACATGTAACGCAAAAAATCATGAGTGCCAATCAATACATTAAACTTAGCAAAAATATATCTCATACAATAAACATAGTACACTTTTGTAAATCAATTTATTTATTGTCTCTCAATTATTGAGATATTTAAATTACTCACAGTGGTAATTATAAACAGGTGTTTTGGCAAGCTCTTCGACACTTGTTCTATTGTACAAGCACTATTAGTACTCGTACTTAGCACTTATCGATGATTAAGATGGCAATTTATGGTATTTAGTATTGATATTTACGTAACACATGTCTAATAATGTATCTACTGTTATAAAGGAAAATAACTTTTGAGCTTTGTTAAATAATTTAAATTCGGTTATATTGAAGTAAGTATGTGTTAATCGTGTAATGTTGTGTTATATTATTTGAAGATATATATTGTGGTATTGGGCAGAGTTCTAGACACAGCAAAATTAACGCGAATAGGTGTAATAGATGCAATGGCTGATGATAAGTATGTGTTGCTATGTAACTTCTGAACTTTTGGTTAGTGTTGGCACCTTAGCCCTTTTGGGGCTAGATCTAATACTTTTTAATATGGATGAATTCCTCTTTTTTATACGGATAAATGCTATGTAACCTTTTTTCATGGTGTTGAAAATTCAGAATTTTATTTCAGCATTGTTTATAGAAAAACTTCTTAAAGCTCCATCTAACCCTTTTTAACGTCTCCAACAGCCCCATTTCCAAAACTTAACTGACAACACGCTTTAAGCTTTTTACACATAGAGCTTGGAATTACTTAAGAATAGCGAGCTTTTGTATTTTTGTAAATTTGCTGTGGCGAGAACGGTGCGGGCTCGAGATTGACTGACCAGATTATAAATTAGACTATTAATGTTTAATATATATACGATTAACACATCTTAAAGTAATTAGGTTTAAATAGCGTGTTTATAGCTAAAGCTTTTGTGTCACGGAACTTATTTGCAATAATAATCTTGTATTATTTTATTACGTCATCAACTATTTAGAACATCTTGGTTTGGTCCTTTTTAAATAAAATTATATGAAATATAAATTATTTAGTAGACATACACATGTTTAAATGTATTAACATTAAGTTTTATGAATTTATGTCATTCCACTTACAGTTAATCCTAAATATAACTCTTAGGAAATCGTTTTTAAAGATCTAAATATAATATTACGTAGTAAATATCACCCTAATATAACACCTAAGAGGACGCAAGTATTGACGTATTAAAATACCTATGTATCTTAGTAATCGTATTTATATAACTTAACACAAATGCGTTTGTTTCATTTATAATGTGTGATATATAGTATGTACTGCAGTATTTGAAACACAATTTACAAATTTAAAGATGGCTGTTAGGTACATATCAAATATATTAATGTTAATACACATTTGTATAAATAAGGTATATATTTCGATTTCTTAAAAATAATTTATACGTGGAAGAGATTATAGTTGGTATTAAAATTAAACAAACTTGTATGAAGGTATTAAGAGCCATCTTGACCTTGTCCCCAGATACCTGTACTATCATAAAGGTACTTATATTAAAAGAGCAGTTGAGTGGTAGAAAGTGTTTCACCTTTTGCACTGTCATGCACAAGTAACCCAGCTGTACCTAACGTTGATTTAAGGGTAAGTCATTTTATTTTTGTTTATAGTATAATGCTATATTTTTAGTTATAGTTTAAAAAAGAATCACTAAGTATTTTGCAATAGTGATGAGTGTCACATTCGCGAATTAAGTTTTTAAGATATACCTATCTATGTACTAATATAAGAAAGATAATTTTCGACTAAGGATATATCTATTGTCACAAATCTTTTTAATTGTCCGTTTATTCTTCATAGTTTGATTATTATTTTGATGAAGGAAAATATTAGATATGTAATAGTAACTGGGTCAACATTTAATAGGCCAGCAAAATTTTTTTTAACGCTGCATTAGAATCTTGGTATCTTAAAATAAATAATAGATTTTTATATTGGGTCTCGATTCTTGTCGGTTAACGTTTGTGTTGTGTTTTACAATATATCTTCTATTTTTTAATCCATGTATAACCAACGTAATATGCTTTATGTAATTAAAGTAATGTGTTAAACAGGAACACTACTACACATCCGATGATTGGCTCGTAGAAGACCGTCCGTTGTCACGATGCAAGTCCGCGCGTGCGCCTCGCACTCCAAGGACCCCACGTGCGCTGTCTCCTCGTCGCAAGCCTCCTGCATTGGCTGATGAAGACCACCTCGTACGGCGGAACAACGAGCGCAACCGGCGGGCCTCTATGGCTCGTCCGGCGAGTGCTCGCGAACCGCCAAGATCCGCTTGTTCAAGGCGTGCATCTATCACGCAACGGCCAGCCTTCTCCGTGTATTGAATTCATATGTATTTATAGAATGACACCTTATGTTACCAGAGACCGCGATATCATAAAAATCGTAGACTTATTTTGTCAAAAATTCTCGTCATTAAACTTGAGAATAAGAAATCTTAGGCATAGATTTTTAGAGAGTGCTTCTATCACACATCAGATCATATTTAGTATAACATTCACATTAGTTAAAAAACATTGCCAATGTTGAAACATAATAAACTCGTTTATATGTTTTACTCACAGAGCAACTGCTCACACACAGACATCTCAATTGGCATATATGTATGTGCTCACACAACGGCTACCTACTACCATAGCTGTATAGAATAGACAATACCACCATGAACTTATTGCGTTATAATGCAACTAATTTAAAATTTATAGATTAAATTAAAGTATTAAAGAAAATTATATTATGAGCATTAATTAAAATAAATATGTTGTTGTCGCAAAGCATAACTAACTTCACTACACACTATTTTAGTCTAAGCTTATGCACTGATATCCAATACCATTTCTTGTCATTTAGATCATTTTGCAGAAGTATAGGCATTAGTGATTTAAAATTAAAATAAATCTTGTGAGATCAAACTAATGTGGTTGATTCTAATATCTAATGTATCAATTTAAATTTTTATTTAAATTTATACCTACTTATGAATATAGTTTAACGCACTTGTAGTTCATTTTCAACGTAGCCTAAAGAAAAACTGTATTTGCCCTTGGGTTAAATGCCTTTTTGCTTCTTATAAAAAAGATTAAAGAAATACCTTAACATTTTGAAAAATAACATTTACAATAACGATATATATGGCTATGCCAAATATTGTCTATTGTTTTGTAAGAATGATTTACAAACCACTTTTCTTGTTCTTAAAGGTTGTAAGATAATAAAAAAGGTGCGGGCTTATTACTTACACTGACTCAGTGGCATTTGTCTACGTAACGGAGGTACTTACTTCTAATTATGTTCATAGTTTAGAAATAAATGATGTATAAGTACCTAAGTAGGTACATTTTCGTATTGATGTTTTTTAAAACTGGTATGCACTTCAAATTGTAGTGGATTTGCACAATTTGTTTAATATAGTAAAATACAAAACGACAAAAAAAAAGTACCTATAACGTAAATGACATATTGTTATAGATGGTAATAATTAGTAGCTTATTGTATTAAAAGTGTATTTTCAAACGATCACTGCATAAATAGTTCTGTAGCAAAATCCGTCCTAGTACAATAAGGGTGTCTATTAAATAATGTTTCAATATCCATAAGATACATTTATTAGGTGTCAAGAATAGTACATTCAATGTTAGCAATCACTAGTAGCAAACAACACATAAGTGAAGAAAAGTGTTAGACCTGTTTTATCAGACACATAATAATTGTTTTGTTGGAATGCAAAACAGTTATATTTAACGTATCAGTAAAAAATAAATTATGTAACCAACTTTATTTGCTGTTCTTTTGGAGACAAGGATGATTTTTTGTTATTTTGTGTAGGTATGTACATTTTAAAAGTTATTTCAACTCAACCAAAGAACACGCTCACGTATTATCTTTGTTAGAATATGTAATTGAAATGTTTTGAGCACATAGTAAACTAGAAGATAAAATGCATTTCGTAGACTTCTATNATTGTTACAATGTTTGTAGTTTATTGTGATTAAATGGTTTATTCAATAGATATCTGATTGTTTCTGATTATTATTGAATATCCTCTCAACATCTAAAATATAGGGACGAATAATACAAACAACAGTTTTCTTTTATATATTTTAATTGGTGTACATGGTTATGCATTACAATAATATTTTATCAATTGTTAATTCATTAAATTATGGCACTTAACACAAATAAAATATCTTTAAACAATACATACACTGATTGAAAAAAAATGTCGCAATATATAAGTAATTATTTAGCATTATATTTCGAGGTAAACTTAATCATAAAGTATTCGGAATTATTTCTCAGTCGTTCGTTGACTTTTCGCGATATGCAAAAAGCCTCTTTTAATTTTTTTTATAACTTTTCTTAAGAAAATAAAGTTTCAACTCAAAGTTCAACTCATTGATCCCGATCGAAAACTATAAATAAAGCCTTACACACAATAACTGTAAAATAACTTAAAATCACTTGTACCGATGAGGACAACTGACTCACCACATTTTAACCAACAACATAATATTTTAAAACGAACGCGCAGGAATTAATGTCATTTTATAAAAACTGTTCAACGTCATCCGATATTACAAACTGTTGATAAAAACTTACACCTAACAAAGACCTAACTGCAATAGGGTATACGCGCTAACTGCAAAGCGAGTACGTGGGGCGCAGCAAGCGAACTAACCTCACCTGTCTCTCAGTTCATTCAGTAAGGCATGTTTCATTCAACTAATACTTCAACGGACTTTAGGGTTTCAACTATAATTATAAACATTATATGGGGGCATCATATATAAATGCCGTCCTTACAATAAGTAGACGATACAGTGATTACTCCGACTGATGCAACAAGCGCACACACACAACACAGTAACACTATTATAGATTTAATTACATACAAAAGGCCACATCACATCATTCAGTCACGAAGCGCGAATAACTATAATACGGGTAATGAGACGTCTATAATACAAACCAAACTTGCTATTATATTCATGATCATCTAATATTCCGCTATATTTCAAATAACAGCATCAACATCCTAATTATTGTATAAATTACTTCTATTGTACAGTCCTAATTTGATGTCAACTTGCGTTCAACTTAGTGGGATGAACCGCGTAGACGAGCCTCTTGTTTCTTTGATAGCGAAGTTGGCAAGAGCTTCGATATATATCACACAAGCTTCGAGAAAGACACCGTTTAACACGCACACAACAACAATGTTGATAACTAGAAGTACGAGTATACCGACTACTTCACCAATGTGACTCGATAGCACGATGGACAACGAGAGGAACTGTATCGTGCATTTCAATGTTTTGTTACAAATTTTGACAGCTAATTCCACTACTAACCATAACATATTATATACAAATAACTTTACATTCCTTACCACAAGAGTATAATGTAGAATGAGTATAATAAGAAGCGAATATCAATCGTTCATATCAATAGAAATGATGTCTTCCATCTTGAGCAATACAAATTCGTACCAAAAATATCTTTTCTCTTTGCGACCCGCTCTTTAGCAGTGATATGATTACGTATCACAATAGCCGTGACATATTTTATAAAGCAATAAAGTTAGATTTGGTAAAGATTTACTGCCATAGACGTGTGTGCGGTAAGGTTTGATCCTGCTAATGGGTCGCAGTGCCGGGCTAAGGATAGTGTAGCGGATAGGCACGTGCAGTTAGTCGTGATAAGTTTGTTATGCTCCAACACCTTTTGTAGAAGATTCCATTTCAAAGAAATTTTAGGGCAGCTGTAGAAGGAAGGTTTCATGGTGAAGGCCATGCAGTTAATATAGTACACGTGTTAAGATCCCACAGCCACAATATTTATTTTATACCACAGACAGTATTAGGACGGCGCGTAGGATGGGAATGCATGCATTTAGTTCTGGCAGTGAGTTAACTACAATCCGTGGTTAAATTTAAATTTGTATATTTTGCTACCATTACCGCACCATTGATTACATCTGTTAATTTTAAGCAGTGTTGTTTTTTTCTATAAAATATAATATACTCCGATACGTAGAAAACAGTAACTATCATACATATTACGTTATGCTTATATTACAAGGATACTTTATTAGACATCAAATTCACATTGAAGTTACATATTTACCTAAACATCGAAATAACTGGTGTCTTTCTCTCGGCAACATTTAATTTTGAATACAAAGGAGTCAGACCTTATAAGTATGAGATTTGTCCTTAAAGTAAAATGTTAATAATTTACCTATATATCACATCCCATAAAGAAAATATTTACTGGTAATAACATGATATACGCGTTCACACATTCACAGTAAACATTCTGCATATAATATTTCTAAGAGTAATGTTTTATGTACAGTCCAAGACCTTGTCGTGCCTTAACGTAAGACTAGATTTTACTACTACTGAATCAGAAACGTGAGTGTGAGAGATTTAGTGATGTTAAGAATCAATAATGTAGAAATAAGGGCTAATGGTTGTCAAAGCATAAACCAATACTATAAATTATCGATAATAAGATAGGAAAAATCTTCAAGACGAAGGGACTCACTAATAGTTTTAAAATATATGTACATAGTTATGAACGGCAGAAGTCCAATCACACTTTCACTTGCAACACTGTTTACACTGTTTTCAATAACTGTCATTTCAAATCATCTTCCTTTACTATTCCGTACTCAATGTTGACATTCATAAGTCTTCAGTATTGACCGAAGTCGGGTAGAATTTCTGTAATATTGGAGATTAACACTTCAAAATGCGAACATTGAGTGTGGAAGTCGATTTAATACTTTCCGAGGTTGCCGTTCAATCGCAGTGGGCGCCACATTGGCTCCCAATCATGCTATGGCTGCCAATATCAGAAGTCTTCTATCAAGACCGCGTCCCTTGGTACGAGACCTTTTTGTTCGCCTCTGCAGCACAGCAAGTACTGGTCATCGACCTCCAGTATCAGCCGGAGACGCTCGCCCTCGTTGAAGGCAAGATGTCCGGAATCCGATGGTAGCCGGTGCCAGAGTGTTCTCACGTATCTGTAAATGTACATATGAAGACTATAAGAAGCATGAATTATTAAAATATAAAGAAGGTGTGTTTACCTAAGGCTGTAAGACTGATTGGAAAAAAAAGATATTTAGCAACAATAAACAAATGGGAAAACAAATCGTGAGGTGAATCATAGACAAACATAATATAAAATACAAACAAGTCGTAACCTGACGCCTTGTTTTATGTAAAAGAATACAGTACAAAGATTTAAATTGGTATTGCTATGTATTTCTTCGAGAGACACGTTGCCTTTAAGTTGTACTGCTGGTCGAATGCAACGGTGGTAATGCATGCTATGATCTTAACAACCCAAGGTACTTGGGTAATTAAAATACCTCTTAAACTGCTAAAAATCCGAAATGTAACTGAGTTATCTAAAATCAATGTTCAGATTTCCAGAATTTCCTTCAACACTGCATCTGTCATGGTTAGGCGTATCACTTACCTCCAGGTGAGCGAACTGACCGTCTCCTACACTAAGGCCTGTAGTCTAGAACGAGATTTAAGCGGTCATCTTTACTTAAATAAAGTTAGAAAGGGATAACGCTATATATATGCTATAAATAGCGGCGTCACTTTCTAATTATATTTGAGTAAAGATCAACGCTTGAGTCTCGTAGTGAATACGGACTTTAAACCATGAAAAATCAAAATCTATTCATTAAAATTAGGCTTACAAAAAGTACTTATTAAATGAACACCGAGAATCTAGACACAATAGAAAATCTATTATGTCTGGCGCCTTAAGGCGTCATTGGCGGTCAAAGGATTAATGTCATTAAAAATGCTGTGAGGTGAAAAGTGGAAGTAAAAC
Source organism: Leucinodes orbonalis (assembly GCA_019425675.1). Lineage (NCBI taxonomy): Eukaryota > Metazoa > Arthropoda > Insecta > Lepidoptera > Crambidae > Leucinodes > Leucinodes orbonalis. Next base: position 97,767 of record PQWD01014659.1, on the reverse strand, counting down.
TACTGATGAGTTTTTGAAGGTGAAACGTATGAGATATATATAAGTACTGACTTGTGTTTGGGCGGAGGCCTGGGCGCCCTCGCCGCGGAGGAGGAGGCGGCGCGGCGCGGCGCGGGCGGCGGCGGGGCGCGCGCCCACGGCAGCGACGCCGGGCGCGGGGCGGCCCCGCTCGTACCGCACGCCGCTTGGTCTACACGCGAACGCCTGCGACACGGTATTCATAATAGTGTTGCCCATATCAATAGTCTATGATAGGCTAACGATAGTTTGCCTAAAGCTATTGATAGGCTGTATGGAATCTATAGTTTCGGAAATTGTCTGAGCAATATTATAGATACTATCGAATATTTCCAAAACTATCGATAGTATTGATAATAGCAATACTACGAAAGGCCCATCGACATTATCAATACAATTTATAGTATCCATAGTTTTGGCAATATTCTAAAACAACAGTACAACAGGACGCGGAGTTGCCCGCCCGGACCGCTTGGTCTACACACGAACGCCTGCGACACGGTATCCATACAACTGTTGCCGCTCGATACAATATCGAGAGGCGATCGATAGTTGGCCTAAACCAATATTATCGATAGGCCTGTCGATATAAACAAAATAATCGATAGTTTCGGCAATCGTCTGAGCAAAAGTATCGATGCTATCGAATATTGCCAAAATTATCGATACTATTGATTTCGAGGTTCAACTATCGATAGGTCGGTAACACTGATCCGTACTTATAATTATTATAAAGGCGAAATTTGCTCTGTCTGTATGTGTTTGTTACGGTTTTACGCCTAAACGGCTTAACGGATTTTGATGTATGATGGAAACTTAAAGACAGACGTAGGCATCTTTTTTCTAATTCTAAATCCCCATTACCCCAAATGGGGGTGGAAGTTTGCATGGAGCATTACGTAATTTAAAGTAAAAAAGCTAAAAACTAGTATGTGGACTATTTGCCACAAACATAAGAAAACATTATCTTTTTTCGGAAATCAAAGCAAAACCTTAGAAAAGGGCGAAAATTTTATATGGGACATATCGCGGTTTTCAAGGAAGGAAGCTATAAATCGATGGAAAGACGTATAATATTATCTACAACGGCGAAATAATAATAATTTATTTTTTAACGAGGAAAGGGTAACACTGTTACCCAGAATGTGACGCGAGCGAAGCCACAGGCAAAAGCTAGTACAGTTATAAACTGACCACACGCAGAGATCAGGGTCCGATTCCGCTAATTTTAAAATGTGTTAATAATCCTATTAACGCATTTTATTATTTTGTCTCAATAGTAAAATTTTGCACTTTAGTTCTGTTTTATGGTAGATATGAATTGGTAACACCATTAAACAATTAAATAAATAGTACTACATAATTACCATTTGAAACCATTAACATCAAAGTTGTACCGGAATACCGAATTTACGGTTGGATTGTAAAGTGTCGTAATGTCAAGTAAATTAGTGGAATTGGACTATGAAAAGTTTTTAAAAATTAACTTTATAGCTACAAACACTAAGGGTTAGTACAGATATTATACATTTTATAAAATATTCCTGTAGGCCTATAAAATATTAAAACCACTTTATTCCGTCTTCTTTAACGTAGAGAACAAACAGATATACAACAAAAATTACTCACCATAATTATATACCAAAATACATAAAGTAATTAAAATTAGAACCATTTCATGCATTTAAAATAAACATGATTCATTTCAATTCATTCATCATTTGTTTATGAGAAGAGTATAAAGAACGGAACGTACGCCTTAAGTATTAAATATGGCAATATGATTTGTTTAGAAATGTAACATGCAATGTCCACCCACATGCTATTATTTTAATGTTAATTATATCATAATCAGCATTGACAGTTAGTCGTGTTAGCTTTCCATTCATTTTACATACGAAGATTTCTTAGCATATGTTGTGGTTTTAACAACAGCCTCATTAGACGGTCTGGGGTTGTTTGCGATGGGCTTCTTCGTTGGAGTTTCAGGTGTTCTGGAGAGTTTGGGCACAGATAAAATTATGCGACTCTAAACATGATAATATAATACGTGAACTATATCCAATAGGTACAGTGAATTCCGAATATAAATACTATCACGATTAATAAATAACTATTTGCTATTTTTAATTTGATCATATTAAACTTTATAAACTTAGGGTTTTGAAAATACTATTATGTAGTTACTACAAGCAAAAGCTTAGATAGATCCACCACCAAATAAAAATAAATATGTAAAGATAAGTTAAACTGAATTCGAATACCACATGTACTTCATCTGATTCGAAGATGTACCTAAATTACATTTAAGAACTTCTTAAAAAAATCGAAAATTATACAATTTATTTGAAGTTAAATTTGATAGTAGATTAATGCTTACCTGTTAGCGGGTTGTGGTGGTTTTTTGCTAGAACTTGGCCGCACTGAAGCACTTCGTGGTGTGGTCGTGGTTGGCGAGTTGCCTTTACGCACTGGTACTGGTATACCTCTGTGATAAGGGAAGGATACTAGGTTTTATATAGTTAAATAAGCGTATAATTCTCAAAAACGAATTTGATTATTCATGTAGTAGTGCAAGTAAAGTCAAAAGGGATGAAATGCATAAATGCTCAAAATGTTTTAAAGGAAAAAACAAATGTGCATAACGCTAGGAAATCTAAAAAAGTAGGTATAAAATTTAACGAAATGATATAACTTCTACCGAAAGAGTCAAAGATAATCATTAAACGATAATGACAATTAAACAAGACAGATACCTACTGCTTTTTGATGGCATTCAACCACACACGATTAGGACTTGATCTTCTTATTGATAGTAAAATGTGAAATTTTAATTAAGGTATTAATTAAAATTTCACAATTGGAATAAAATTAAAAAGTATTTTTAAATATGAAGGAAAATTTTTTCAGTTAATGGTAATAAATATGATTGCCATTGCATGGAAAAAAAAAAAGTAATAGTTAATGTAGGTTTTCATTAAATCAATATTTAATATATGCGATCGTACGTAGCACAGGTGGAAACTCACAACACACAATACATGAATCTATTGTCTACGCACGTGCTAAGTTCGATCTTAATTACCTAATGCCATCAACCATCAAAACAATTTTATGCCATGGGTACTCAGAAAATATTTGTTTATAAGTACATTTTGTTATCATGAGTCCACTGTTATTCTTATTGGGGATAATGGTTTGTTTTGATACTGGGTACTAATGATATGTTTGCACACAGTTCGACTAAAATATTTGCATATGATAGCAATAAAGCTTACTTTACAATAACGCAGTGCTCATTTAAAAATAACCTTTTAAGTTCAGTTGCTAATTGTTTCATAAATTCTTCCAAGGTAAATAAAGTAATCGATTCCATTACACACCTACCTACATACAAGTTTTGTGATTCTTAGCAATATTACCTAAATATACAAGTGATTTTGGTCTGTTTATTTTTTTGGAAAGTTTTGACCTATTCGTAATACAAAAGGGATGACTGACCTGTGTTGATTTTTGGCTGGCGATTGAAGACTTGGCGCTTGCGGTCGCACGGGCGACGACACGGGCCGAGGTATTTTGGAGCCTCGAGCGCGGCCGGCGAAGTCTCACCTGGGAATACAACAAAAACATTGCAGTAGATTAAAAACACCATTTTGTTATTAACGTTATTAAACTAACGATTCTAGCTTAAACTCGTGGGTATTATATTTATTTTGCTCATTGTAGTCCAGCTGATTTAAATATTGTTCTAATGAAAGTCTGGTATATGAGAAAGTTTACTAGTAGACAAAATGTATGTGCATTCGATTATTCCATTCCTTTAAAATAACATTGATAGTTGTTTTACGACGAGTAATTACGGTTACTGGAAGCCCAAAATACCCCCTCCCCCTCCCTAGATATTATACTAATACACTAAGTCCAACAAAATTGTGCATAAATGCAAACAATTATTGATTAAGCTCACATCGCACGCTTATTTTGGATGGTGCTAATTTTAGTAACTCCGAGGGAGATGTCAACAAGTATAATTACTTTAAGACTGTGTGTATGTGAACAAAATATTTTTTATAGATATATTCTGTCAATTTCTATAAATCTTATAAAGCCGCTGTAAAACAAAGGCCTTAATGACAGTTACTAGTAGGGGGTTCAACATTATGCAAAGAAAGTATGAACGGAAGCAGTTGCAAAAGTTCAAAGGATGCACCGCTAGCAGACGGACTTTGCTGTAAATAGAGAAGGAATTAATATCATAACTTTGTATTTAATAATTAATATCATACTATGACGACTTATCTGAAAAACATAGAATTTGAAACTTTTTATGTTTCCTTAGGTAAAGAACTACATAGGACCAACACATAAGCGAAAGCCTAGAAAGTTATCTTAAGAAAATTACCTGAGGGCGTCGTAGGGCTCTCCGCATTACTAAGAAGCTCCCATTTGAGTTGCAGCCGTCGAAACTTGCCACCAGAATTGTTACTGTTGCCGGTGTTAGCACTGGCGCAACTGCCCGCTGAGCTTGGTCTAAATTGCTCCTCGCTACTTGTATCCAACTGGAATACAAATCAAAAGTTTGATCTATATTAGGGCATACAATGATATTTACCACGCTAAACAACGATCTAGGGTTTTCTAAATTTATTGATTGAAAAAAATATTCAAATGAGAAAACCAACAAACATTCAATATGTGAATATAATGAAAAACCGACGGGTGATAAATGCATCCATCAATATTAAAAGCTTAACTTGTGACCGCAAATAAAATATTAGCTTAAAGCATGTGGCTATATGAAATAAATAAACCTGCAAATGAAAAAAACGTGGCTACCAAATAAAGCGCACTCGAAAACACACAAGGCTTCCCAGGTTACCTTCATCTCATTACTGGTAGTTTTGTTGGTAGGCTTATTGTTCTCTAAGCTATCTGTGTAATCGTCGCTGTCTTCGAAAACGAGCCGATCAAATGCCTGCATTAATTTCGAGCCTAACTGGACACCTGACCATCTGCGGTTTGTCTCTAGTTCGATTCGGCTGTTATTTGGACAAATGTCGTAACCGATCGCCGATGGATTAACACAAGATCTTGGTCTAGTTTTCTCTATAACAGGCTTAACATTTGCCGAATCGTTTAGTAGATCTGGAGTGGATGGTTCTTTATTTTTTGGTTCTTTGTGTCTCATTATGACACTCGTTTGACAGTCATCACTCGATAGGCCACTCGATTGCATTGACCGCACCAGTTTCAACAAATTCCGCTGATTGAGTGTTAGTGGTGGAGTGTTAATCGAAGTGGGCTGTTAAATACATCAAAGTTGTTAGCATCATGCATCATGTCATTGTCGTTAGTATGAAAAGATTGACAAGGCCAGACGAATATCAACTAAGACGATGCCGTTATTTGCATTTTATGAAAGCTGTGCACGAAAGTAAATGCTAAAATAGCCCGCTTAGATAGAACGCGCGTGAATCGTGATCCGTAAGCACATGCAGTAAACAATAAAATGCAAATAAAGCAATGTCTACCCAAAAGACAGTTGGCAGTTCAAGAAATAGAAGGTAGTTGCTGTAACCATGTGTCACGTTATTATACATAGTTATCTACTTACCCTACTAGGCAAACTTTGGATGCTTATTATAACACATAGGACTTTAACACATACATAAAACAATAATTACTGAACCAATTTAAAAAGTTCAAATTACTCACCCGACTAGCTGCTCGCATATCGCTTTCTATCCTCTTAAAACTTCTGTGCAGTTCTCGCATTTCAAACATGAGGTCTAAAGAGAAGGGTAGTAGTTTAAGGGCTCCACTGGTTAGTAAAGTATCCAAGAGCGTCCGACATCGCGTATCACCGACACATCCAGCAAGTATCAGTGAATCTGGACCATAATGCTTGGCGAGAATAGATTCTCTAGTTCGTACATACGATACCCAGCGTCTACTGACTGCGCACTGTTACATGAAAATATATGTATTAGAAATATTTTCCACAGATATATATACTCGTATATGTTACAATGAGATTTCACAATTCCAATCACTTACTTAAGAAGACCGAGGATGAAAGCGTTAAATTTGACAAGTCCCTCAGTTACCGCATCTTCACTGTTGATTCGCAACACTAGCTCATTCAACGATTTTGTTATTGGCCTTGTCTCGCTGCAGCTTCAACCATTTGCCAAACAGAATTATTAACAGCTCCAAATGAGTTTCAATGTTCTCTTTGAGTCCATCTCTAAATATTGCATACAGAGCGGGGCACAACGCGTTCAACGCTATTTTGGCGCATGCCGGCGACTGCTTTGAATCTCCCAAAAAGGCCAATTCAGCTTGATCGGTTGCCGGGGAAAAATGTTGAATCATCATTTCCACCGCATCGGTCACGTTTGAGACTAAGGCTGTAAAAAGTAACATTTATAAATTACAATATCGCATTAGTCGTACATCTTAATTTTGCCTTCATAAAAACAGATGGAGAGGACCGCAGACAGGTCTCTTCTTGCGGTGGTTCACAGCAAGTCAAACTTACTATAATTTTATGGTAATCAAACACATTGATGATAATTGATAATAATGAATTGCACAACTTTATTATGAACCAAATGGTATTTCAGCTAGTAGGTATTGTTAAACTGCGTTTTAATACGACTATGCAATTATTTTGAGTTTTCAAAATTTCTATTATACCTCTTTTTTGTGACACGTCGATTAAATCATATTTGACTCTTCCTTCGTGATGAACAGGGCTCATGAATTCATCAGGGCTGCCTTCAGCTTCTTCACATATCGGTATTTCTGCTAAATTCTTTCCCTATAATATAAACGTCAGTAATGTGTAAGGTAAACTAGAATAAATAAATATATAATTTACACTTAGCTTATGCTGAACTGTAATAGTGAAGATGGTATAAAAAAGCAAAAATAAAAGAAATGAATTGTATAGCATGGTTAAAAAAATATACCAACAAAAAATAAAATGAAAACATAACAAAAGAAAAAACCAAAGGTACTCACATAAATCAAAGGGCAATGCACAGTGTTGTGAGTAATGCAGAATGAAAAGAAACTTAAGTTACCTGATAATGCCTTTGCGCAATCACTGCGGAAATATTTGGTGAATTAGGTGGGGTCGTCATAGTATCCAGTTTCAACTCATCCACGGCTTTTAGTTGATTTGGTAGACCTTCGACCTTCGTTTCCGATTTTTGCGCAAAGCTTACAGACTTTTTACTATTACAACTACTACCACTTGATTCTGTAGACCTCTGATTCTCCTCTTGAGATCTTTTCATTTGTAAAAATTTTGATACCTGGTGTCTTACCTTTTGAACTTGTGTTTGATCCCATTCATCCATATTTTGGCAGTTGACTCCGCTAAGTTTTAAGAATTCCTCCAATTGTTGTAGGTCTGCACTACTTATTAGTGCACCCGGTGGAGGGAACTCTGTATATTCTAATTTCTTGGTCCTTGGTTTTGGCAACGGCGGCGTGTGAGGTCTATGGAACTTGAGTTCATTGGATTTTCCAGATTCAAGGCTACTTTCGGTGCCAACTCCTTCATCTTGGTAATACTCATTATAATCTGCATCCTTTTCTGCAGCATCAAGGAATTGTTGTGATAAACGCTTAGCTGCTAGATCGTTGTTTTTGCGGTAATCCATGTTTTGGTTTTGTAAATAATATGGTTCCTGTAAAGATCTACGTTTGCTTTGTGTTCTGTAGCAGCTGTCATACAGGCAACAGGATCTTGGATATATTCATCCATTTCAAACATGCTATAACGTTTCGCCTGGGACCCGGATTTACGAGTTTTATCCATAGATTTTCGTAGAATATCTTCGGCAATGGTGGTCTCGGCGGAGCTAAGTCTCCCTGCTTAGGAATCCTATTTTGTTCTGCTAGGGAGTGGGACCGTTTAGGGATACTAGGATTTGAGTTGTTGACGGCACTGGCTTCAGAGCTAGTAGCACTGTCGTACCGGTAGACAAATAAAGGATTAAAGTTTCCTGCTGGTGCAGGACTATTCTGAGCGGAAGAATCAGTCAGCATAGTAGAAGAGCCACGATACCCAGATGAAGGTTGAGTTGCAGTACTTGAACTTGAAGATACTGCAGTAGTATTGGTACCAGCTAGATTATTACAGTCGCAGCTCATTGGTCTGTTTTTAGATTTGGAAGTAGGTGTCGCGTGGCAGACTTTTTCAGTACACTTTGTATTTTGCATTATTTCTGGTATTTCAGAAAGGAGTTGTTTGCATTCAAGTGGCAACAAAAAGTTAAGAGAATCCCAATCTTTAATGTGTCCAACCCTTTTTTCTTCAACATTTCTACATCATTGCATGAAAATGGTCGTTTTCCTTTAACCTGCATTCTGTTTCGTTTATTTTCTGCCGGTCTAGGTGAAACATTGACTTTTATTGGGTTCAAATAAATATTAGGTCGGCCATTTAAGAAACTGATATCAGGTAATGTGTAATTGGGGTACAAAACGAATACAGGCTTTTCACAGTCACCTTCTTTTAACTTTTCTAAAAACGAAGGTTGAATAATTTTAAGTATTTCACGTTCATGGGACAGACTCGATAGTTGCATACTAGAAGTTTGCATACTTTTATCTAACGTATCGACTTCTATATGAGTGGAAGTCGATTTATTATCTGAAGGTCCCCTTTGTAACAATTTATTCATTTTAGTTATTTGTGTGCCATCTGACTCTGAACAGCTGGATATACTAACGCTTGTTGCTGAAGATTGTGAAGAATAGGATTTTCTATTACTTCTTACTTTTGATGGACTGTTCGTAATATTTAGGTTTGTTCGTTTTAAGTGTGGTTTGTTAACTGTAGCGTATAAGTTATTTTCGCTATCACTTAGCTTAGCAACGTCTGTAGACTCTTCTTCTTCAATCAATACTTCATCGTACACTCTATTATGGTATGGTGTAACTTGTATTTCTTCATATATCGTTGAATTTTCTTCCTTACTAGGTAATTCTGCTTGAGCACGTTCAACCGGTTTGGACTCACTTTTTTGCTCTCCAATAGAGTCTCCACTTTCACCTCCTGAGCTAGACGGCCAACACTCCGAACGGTCTAATTGATCCATATTGACGATACCATCATTACTCATACTTTTCTGCTTCATGAATAATTTGACTAAATTAAAATGTTTTGGATGACTTTTGTCTGTTGATGTTTGGTTATCGGTTGATGAGGTGCTCATTGGCTCTGAATTTTGACTTCCATGAGAGGAGCGATTTTGTGATACATCGTACACTTTCATACAGGTAGGTGTGCTGTTAGTCTTTGGTTGGTTGTAAAAGAATCGACCTGTGAAACATAATCAATATTTACAAATATCAAGTATGGAATTACAAGTAAGCTCTTAGTAAACTATAGTTTTGGCTACATACCGTTGATGTGCTTAAAACGGTAGAATTGATGGAACTACTAATGAGCCTTCGTCTGTAAAGATTTGGCAAACTTTGGCTTTTTATAACTGAGTTATTCATTTCACTTGTTGCTTCTGTTGATTCATTGGAATCTTCATTATTGTTTCCAGATGGATGTCTAAAAACATAAATTAAGAATAAGAACTGACTGTAATCAACTGCATTCTAGAACGATATTACTGTTATTTGTTTAAATTTTTTTTGGTACCTTCTTAAGGGTGATTGACTGCTTTGTTTTTTAGCTTACTCCAAGTTGTTAATCCTAAATCGCTTTTCGCCATCGACGTTGTTAACTTATTGGTTAATTTCTTACATCTCTAATAATTCTAAATTCCTGCGCGTTCTTTCATCATTATCTAATACTACGTTCTCGTTTTCTTTACTCAATTTGTCTGTAAAAGGATATATAAAATTAAGACGGCTTATCATGAGTAATTGCTAATGTGAATCAAAATATATGTCCTCACTTTAACAAACAAATCATTATCACAATACAAATTTGTTTTATTACTAAAGACAAGGTACCTACAAGGAAAACCGCATTTAAAGGTTTTATCTTATAAACCTATTCAATAATGCTTACCATGTTTGTGATTGACGGCCAATTCAGCGCACTCACTATCCTCGGAGTATGTGGTGAGACTGCCCTCAAAGGCAATGGTGTAATTGTCCTTATTGGCCTGGCAGGTTAGGATGAGGTCCTGCTCAGTGGGCAGCTCACAGTCAAGGCTATCGACGCTAAAGTGGACACCATGTGCTGCCTCCTTTACAGGTGAAAACAGCAATTCAGACTTGCATATCGACATAGTGTTTATCGAACCGACGGATTCTTCACCCTGTATAGAGAAATAATAATAAAGTCTATGAAATACTTGAAAAACCACATCTTGTAGTCGATTCGTAACGCTTGAGTCATTAAAACAATGTCAAATTGTTACGAGTACAACATTAAAATTTAACTCGCACAAACGATTTCATTGAGGGTTTGAGACGTTGATACATGGTAAGCTGCCGCAACCGTTCCGGGAATATTTCGAAATACGTACACAACATAAACATTTATGTTTAGTTACAAATCTGGACGCGGATGTAAGACGCGTCTAAAATAAGGAACTGCATCGCTTGCAACTAAATGTATCAAGACTAGGTTTTTATTTATTTAATCTATACACTGTCCCAGTTTTTTGGATTCCAATAAGGTAGATAAAAAACAGTCATAGACTTATCTGATTTGTACTCATTGATTATAGCTCTATTATTAACAAAAATATGTAAAAAATATAATATGCATAAATATTATATTACATTGATTCAACAGGATGTTACAAATAACAATATGGCAACTAGTTTTATCTTCTCATCCCTTTTCCTGCTATAATGAGGTCAAAAATCAGAGCGCTTATACGTTTTATACTTATTTTTTTCTGTCAATAGATCAAAAAGATTGGATAATGAAGGTAGTTAAGCAAAATCAACAGAGTACAATAAGCAAAAAGAAAACAATGATGGGGTAATTATCAAATGAATATGATAAAAAGTAATAATGCGGAATGAAGTGAAATATGGATAAACAAGTCAAAAGTATAGTACAAAAAAAGCCGAAAATCAACGAATAGAGTGATTGCAGAGCTTGTGAAAGTATGGGGAGGGTAAAACCCGTAACGTGTAATATTTGAATTTATGGATAAGCAAACTAAAAATAAAATATTTACTGAAGGTAATTTAAAAAAATGATCATTCTGTTCAACTGTTGCATGACTCACTGAGTAATATCCATTATAGGAGTCCCAATCGTACTCGGTCACACCCATTTTTAATTACAACAGTTTATTTTCACTGTCTCTTAGAATCACTAAATCAATCACCAGCCACTTGGTCCGCACTGTGGCATCGCGCCATTTCACTATTAACTGTGAGTAATAAGGTTTAGAAGGGTCCACAATCTTATCTAACGCAAACGCAATTATCTATCAAGTCCGTAGAAGGCACACAATTGCTGGAAATGGAACACGCGATTGACTGCATCGCAGGAGCTCACAGTAACATCACTCCCGGGTGCTCTGGACGCGACTGGGGCAGCGGGCGTATTAATTTTAATAATAGCCACACCATCCTATTCTCAAACTGTACTAGTGATAAATGTCACCGAGACACTTTAGTTTAAGCAAATTATTTAAATAGCTTTGGAACGAAATCACGTCTTATCTTCCCGAAAACATCGCCGCGAATGATTAGTTCTGTGTTATTCCTAACGAGTGAGGAATGATTTGCTTATTAGCGTTTAATAATAGGGGCCTAAATGAATATGAGTCATAAACTATTTGATGGCTACCAGTGCGCGGAAAATGCTCCAAGTTTGTACAGGCTAACCATTTTTGAACCCTTGCACATTATGAAATGTCTTCCTAGAACTTTCGGTTAGTATGAACAGTTTGGGAATAGCTGTCCAGCAGGATAGACTTCATTGGCAACGCACACATGGCGGCAACATGCTCGAGACCACACATACATACAATTAAATATAGCGCACACACACCAACGTCATGTAGGAGGCGGGAATGACTGTATGACCGGGGGAATAACGAGCATAGTTAAAGTGATTGACGCAATTCAGCGTGGACGCACGCACACATCCCCGCTGGTCTTATTTTATATTTACTATTGGTACATCCCGTGGGAGCAAAGTACGTTACTTCTGGCTTTTGTATGTAGGAAGTGTAGTTGTGATTGCGCGCTAGGCGTTAGGCTTTCTATGATCTTTGTTTGTATGTGTATGACTCCGGGGGACTGAATACAGTTGGAGTTACGTGACAATCATTATTATATAGAATAAAATATCACCTTAACCCTCGGAGAACGTTTCCCAAGTAAAAATGTTGGTATGATTTGTATTATGGCTGACCTCATTACTGATAACGTTGTAAATGGGCTTAATGAACGCGAAGGGGATTGGTGTACAAATATTAATTGGAAAATTAACAGTTACGTTGTTGAAAAAAAAAAACACGCGAAGTTTTTTTTTGGTATTATAATATGTTTAAAGAGTTATATTCATCGTAATTTACGTATGAGTTTGAATTGCATATTCTTTAACATAAATATGAAACACCTTTAAATAATTATACTTTTTGGATAAATGGAAAACAAAATACTTAGGTACTATTTAATTATTACCATAAAGTTTTAAAACATAAAAGTTTTAAAATGAGTCATCTAGCGTGATCTATGTAATGCAAAGTTTCATCCATCAAATACTAGATGGCGCTATACGAGAAACATAACGTTCCTATCGAAAATTAAAGTGAACTTTTGTTTGTGTACTGTGTCTTAATAGCGATGTATTTCGTGCTAATATCAGCGATTGCAATAGAATATGTCCACAGCATATGAAATGAAACATTTAAACAGTGATTCGACTCGAACCTGAAAACTACTGCCAAACTGACACTGCTGTCGAAGCGAAACCTTTCCATTAGAGAGCTCGAGATGCTGGCGAACATCTCACCCCGTGGGTTACTCTGCAATACACCATATAATGAAACCACCGTCAAACTTATTCAATGTTAATAAACTGAAAAATAAACATAAGAGAATAATAAACATAAATAAATTAAAGATATACGGTTTTAATGTTAGTTACCAACACCATTAAAAAGATAAATGCAGATAAAAACAACATGGTAAGTTCTAATATGACTGCTAGTGAGGTTTTTTTTTACGAGTAGTTACCTATCTTTTTTAATTCGGCCTATCACAATTATGTGTCCGAGCCCATGACATTATTTAGTCTTACCATAAGTTTACGTGCCTATCTGACTATCCGTGTCAGTACATAGTGCTTCTACGAAGGGTTGCCAGGCATCCGGATAAAGCCGGACATGATTAGGCTATTTAATTGTCTATCAAAATGTATGCCCAGCAGCTGCCGTTTTTGAAACGTCAATATATTGTTTCTTATAAGGTAACATTAAATTCCTAGGAAATGCAGGGTATCCGGCCTTTTTATCTGTATGTTAGGCCGAATTTACAGATATTTCCGGCCATTACGTATTTGACACCATAATATCTACGACTACGCACTATGTCACTATAGAGTTTCCTGCTGACTCCTCTGGGTAGGTCCGTAGGTACTGCTTTTAAAACTAGTGGTACATCCATAATATATATTAATGATACATATGACTTAATGATTTCAAAAAGTGAGTTTAAAGATTACGTAGTATTATTTTTTTATACCTCATCTTCATTTAAGAACATATCTTTTTTTTAATTCGGCCTATCACAATTATGTGTCCCAAGAGCAAATGACATTATTTAGTCTAACCATTAGTAAGGCATTTAAGAAATTTAACAACTGTGTCATTCAAAATATTATACATAACAAAGTTGAGACATGTTATTTCAAGGAATAAAATACAAAAGTCAAAAAGTACTTTATAATATATGTAAGTGAATAATGGCTTAATAATGCGTGGTTATAAATGAATTTAACATATTCATGATCTAACATTTTATATTTGTTAATTTAAGTTTGAAAAATTAAAGTCTATAGGTCCTAAGTTTGCCTCACCCGCAAAGAAATTGCAACTGTGGTGAAAATGTCTAGTCACACTGCACCATAACAGGTATGAAACTGTTTACATTACAGAATGAAAGTTGATGCATCAACGGCAACGAGTCACTTCGTGAAATTAGACTAAGGATCGTTTTTAAAATACCTTTAATGAAAATACCTGCTTATGTCTAGATCATTAAAATAACTAAAAAAAACTTTCCTACAATATTGTTGCGATAAGAACACGTCGGTTCCTTTTTGGAATTGAGGTTGTTTCTTGCAAAATTGGTTGTCTTGTAATATTTTCCCTTATTTAGTTAATCAGTCCTTGATCTTAGTGTTTCGATTCGTTTATCGATAAAGTCAATGCTTGTTAAAGGTTTTAATTAAACTCGCTTTTTATATTTATAAAACTGGAGTACACGATTGACGCGTTGGTGGCTCAATGGTGTGGACTGTCGCCTTCCTACCGGGAGGACATATATTTTCGAATTTTCGAAAATATATGTACGTTATCCGACGGTGAAGGAAAACATCGTGAGGAAACCTTCATGCACTCCTGCGAAGAGATTCGAAGGTTGTGTGTGAAGTCGTCCAATCCGCACTGGGCGCGCGTGGACGACTGAGGCCTTATCACCCTATACGGGTAGGCTCGTGCCCCTCGATGGGTACGTTTAATGAGCTGATGATGATGATCTCCTTCATTATAAACATAAAAATCCATATGTAATCTTCTAAATATTCGGACAGAATAATAATTTCTTTTTTGAAAAGGATTTTCTTTTTTATTAAAAAAATATTATTCATCATTGCAATGCTCTCTTTTACTTACTACATATGAAATGTTATAAGGACTTGTGTGATCTTTGACTGTGATTGTTTCGAATTGTCCAAAAATACAATTTAATGTACGTCGAAAAGATGCAAAGATTAAATTATTATTGAGTTTGCATAAAGTAACGTAATACAAGGCCACTTGTTTATTACATAAAGTTACGATATTATCACTCTTACCATTATGTTGTTTATCATTAACTGTATTTGACTGGTAGGCAAATTATTAAATTAGTTATATTTAAATATACGTTGTACTACAACACCACCGATGGCTTATGGTATATGGAATTGCATTGGTCGTGAATTTTTATTAGTACCATAAAATCCATCCTACGAGTATGTCTGCATAAACGTTTAATCGCACTTGTGTCAAAGTATTTCCTAATATTTACGGCATTTCGTAGATTGAAATACGTCATTATATAAATTGTTCTTATAAAATAGTAAGAACTCTCAATCCGTCCCAGTTGCCTCAAACATTTTTTTTTTCTAATTTGACTGGATTATTGGGGGTTAAGGGATAAAAAGATTACATAGTTTCGGTATTCACGCGACCACTCACATCATGCGTTCTGTCGTCAATGATGGTGTCGTGAGGCAGGTTGGCGGTCATCAGCAGCGCGTGTATGTCTTCGGTCTTGAAGCTCTCCATGTCAGCCTCGGCGAGGTTTGCGTCCAGGTCCCGAGCCAAGTCGTTGTACCTCGACGTGAACTCGAAACGAGACGTCAAGTCGCTTATGCCTTTGTACGATGCCGACACGGAGGATAGGACTGAGGTGTGGTGGCACGAGCTCTCTCGGAATATAGGGCTGGAAAAAAAGGAAAATTTAACCATTAGTTCAAAGTTCTAAAAATAATATTAAGGGCCTAATATACATTAAAAAAGCTAAAACATTTTTTGTAGCATTAGTACCAAACAATTGGAGGATTGTGCCGTATTTTGAGCTCCATGCATTATTATCTATCATCTCATAATGTAGGTGCTCAGGCATTCAACAAACGCTCTTGCTTGCATTTGCTAATGTCTGCCGAATAGCAAAGAAGGAAACGCAGGATGCACTGCAATGCGAGAGCTTAACACTTGGAACAGGGAAAACTTAAAAAAGGCCGCTGTACAGAAGTTGATGCAATGGATTTCGCAGTTGTAGTAGCAGTAAACAGAAATGGTAAAATAAAAATAGTTTGAATAGGTATAGTTTTTATAATATTTACCATACAAATGCAATGGCTTCAGGGAATGTAGAAGTGTGAAAGAGGGCCGTTGAAAGTGGCTTAGGATGAACATTAGATAGCAGGCGGGTAGTCAATTACATCAGATGTTTGCTTAGTAAGTATAAATAGTAATTAATAAATATTATTTAATTAGTAAAACGCAACAAAACCATACCAATAAAAAATAAGCAACAACTTCTCATCATATCATTCTGAGAAATATGCATTTGTTACGCGTGATGTCATCGCCTTATCGAATGTTTATTTAATTGATATAGCATGTGCAAAGATAACACATAGGTATGTGGGATGGCTAGGTTAGAACGGAGTCTGCGATTAGGGCATTTCTATGAAATATTTATATTTTTATTATCCCTATGATTTTTTTCTTTGTAGGTAAAAAAAATAAGAAAGCATTCACGCAGACAACTGATCTGATAGTAAGTACCTAAGCAACTACTTCCTGTCTTTCGTACATACGATTTTGAGAACAGATTTAAATTTACACTACACTACCCAGTGATTTTTTTTGCCCCTTTACTCAAGAATAACATAGAAATGTTCTCACTAAGATAATTTTATTGATTGTCTGTATGCAAGATTTATTTACCACCGTCATGACCCACTTTTGATGATACGCTGGGAATGCGGCCCTAATTGTTTTGTTATTAGTTCAACATTCGTTATTTCTGGTCGTGTGTGCCAGATGTCAATTACTATCTGTCTCAGGTTTCTTTTTGCTTAAGGTAAATTATAAACTGTAAGCACTATCTA
Organism: Leucinodes orbonalis; assembly: GCA_019425675.1. Taxonomy (NCBI): domain Eukaryota; kingdom Metazoa; phylum Arthropoda; class Insecta; order Lepidoptera; family Crambidae; genus Leucinodes; species Leucinodes orbonalis. Next base: position 80,909 of record PQWD01014659.1, on the reverse strand, counting down.
AGTCTCAATTTGAATGTTAATATTTGATGTATAGACTAAGTAACCTTAATGAAAATATTCACTATAAAATACCTCAATTTTATTAAAAAATCACAAGTCCTGGATCTTAGCAGGTCAAGAAATATTACAAATTCAAAATATCTTTATAATCCTAGAAACAATAAATTTTATTAGAAACAATATTCAAAGAAAAAATATGCTTTCTTGTTCGTTATGCACATAGCCGAGCATTTACGTCAAATGTAGCCTCTTGTGTGTACGACGTTTCTCCATTAGTTCAACGGGCTTTATCTGGTCGGATAAGTTTTTAGAAATATGGTAGACTCGTTACTGAGCCGTCTAGGTAGGTACCACTACAGTAACAGATATCCTCCCGTAAAATAGGAATGTTACTTATGCACTTTTGTATTTCGTAATTAAGGCAATATAAATAGTAAAATTTCCGGGTATAGAGACCTAATCTGTTGTCTCGGATCACGGGTGCAGTGCGGCACCGATGGAACAAATAACTGTTTATCAGTTGTTGGTTTCCATCATTGCCACTCTGTCATGGTTAGGTGTATCATTTACCATCAGATGTGCGTCCTGATCATCCTGTACACTTTTAAGCATAGTTTAAAACTAAAAAAAAGACTTACTTATAGTCAAGGAACCAAAGGTAACCGGAGTTGTCGCAGTGCGCGTCAAGATCATCGTGCGCGGAGTGTTGACTCCCTGTGAGGCTAGTGTTGCTGTTGCAGTCCTCATCTGCGGCAACCCCGGGGCTCGCCGCCTTCAGCCCCAGCCGTGGCGGTGGCCCTGGAATAGAGGAAAAAAAGAAAATATAGTCAGTGTCTATACACATATGGGTCAGTGTTCAGTGTAATATTTTTGATGTTTGTGTTATTGCAATTACAATATGGGTTTAATACCAGTTGACTATTTTATGTATGGATAGATTAATGAGTATGTAGATGATTCAGCTGATGTTTAGTGGTATCGACAACCATTGACACTTGTTACACTTAAGCAGATTATAGGCCTAAGGTAACCTTATTTGACAAAAACACGCACGTGTTGTTTTACGCCGGTTTGCTGTGAGGTCTTATAGAGTATCACTTCGATGTAGTCGGCACATTAATGGCGAAACATGGCCCTACAATGCTAATTAGTATTATATTTTATGTTAATTAGTATTAAATTTGGATTCATCTCCATCAGAAGTGAAGTAAGACTGTAGAAGATGCGGAAAGTTTTTATATATCAATAATTGTTTATCATTTACAAGTTACGTCGGGATATTAAATTTCGAAATCCAAGTATTGACAATCATAAATTGCTAATAGTAGATACCTGAATTCTAAAAGAGTCCAAATTTGCAATCTCATATTATCAAACTAAGATCACCACAGAATATGACATAACATTTAATCTCTTATTGCTTAAAAGCTTTGATTGAATATATACTTAAAGCCAAAAATTGCATCATTATAGTGACATTTCGTAAGATTGCATACATCAATTGTGCATTGATACAATGACAATTTCGAAGGTATGAATATTCATTAGATAACACATAGGAAATACATTTGAATTCGAAATGATATGCAATTTTAACCTCAATCAACGAATTTGCCTTACAAAAAAATGTTTACACCCACAGCGCGAAATCAAAATAGTTTTGTGAATCTAAGAGTGTGAATTGCGTAAAATCAATTCGCTATTGAGTTTTAGTACCCATACGAGAATGAAAGACGTAGATGCATAAAATTATATTTAAAAAAATCAGTCTATTAGATAATGCAATTACAAAAAGAAGAGCTCAGTGTAGTGTGTTAATGTATTATTTTCATAAGACGTTAGAACGGCGCCATATAAAATTGTCAGTCTTGCAGTAAGATTTGAATACTAAAATGTTGTGTTAAAGTGTTTATTCTATGGAGAGGCCGTGGGCGGGCTTGCTCGGACAGCTTGCCTTCTAGGGAATGTTGTCGTGCATCCAGAAACTCAACAAGGAAAACATGCGCGATATTAGCTTTGTATACGAAAGAAGGTCAGAAACTTAATGCGCTGTTTTAACGAGAAGAGGTATTGCTTTGATGCAATGGGATACTTCCATTCAACCACTACAAGTAACATAAAGGTGATTTGTGTTTATGTATATACGCACGTGTATAGGTAGAATATTTCTACCTGTGATTCACGACCTGTCGTTATTTGTAGGTAATAACGTATATATCGCACCTTTCATATTATAGGGGCCCAATTCGAAAAACATGATTGTTTGGAAAACGCGTTTGAAGATTCTTGAGCGCTTCTGTTCTCACAAAATAAGGCATAAATAAATTAAAACATTTATTGCAAAATAGTAGAATATTATAAGAGTATGTCCGTTAGTTATGAATTACTTATCGCATATTTAGTTTATCCCAGCATTTTAATAATATGCCACTTTACTCGGAAATATGAAAAAGGCATAAACTAAGTTTTCACGGCTTTATTGCACATTCTGACTCTTTCTTTCTAGAGTGTCATGTAGGTATGTTGATTTTGGACCCGTTTATAGTTAAAACTCAAAAATGATTTTTTTGAGATGTGCCCCTATAGTATGAAAGGTGCGATATAGGCAATTACTTTTTTTGGTTCCATAGTGCTCATATTTGTGTGATAAAAATAAATCATAATTTTTGTACAAATTCACTAGGTTGTGTTGTTTTGATCATAGAAATCGTTGAATATTTTAACACATAGTGGCGCTTTAGGAATGATCTTTAAACTACCCAAGAAATATTCAAACAAATATATTGATAACCTTCAGTATTCCTATTAGGAACGGATTATTTATAATAATATGAAATCAAATTAAGGGAAGCAGGGATTACGGTATTAAGGGTATACAAACGGGGTCAATAAACGTCTCGCTGAGCCGGTGGAATGTGAGTTTACTAGATCGGCTCACGCACCTTCAGTTAAGTAGCTATCATGACGCAAGTGCAGTTGACTCATCCCACCGCTCAGCGATTGTTTTTGTTACCGGATTCAATAATACTGCTTATGAATTAATGGAAACCCGCTGATTCATCGATATAACATAACCAAAATATACAAAACATTGTTGGGTCAGTTTTGCGCGTTTATTATAAATTTCAAGCATTTGCATCTCTGGGAGCATTATAAATTACATGCTGTATTTACCATTATTATGGTTTTTATTTTATATTTATAATTAAAAAGAAAGAAAAACGTTTATTGACCGTAAAACTAATACAAATTATACACAAAATGTAGTCACAGATAAAACAAATGACCAACAATTTTTAACTATACGAGCACACTCACAGTACTGTATCGTACTGTAATTGTAGAAGGTAATAAAAAGAGAGATTGTTATGGTTAAACACTTATTAACATCACATCAGCACTTGAACCCTTTGATATACCTTTAAATCGTTAAAGTGTTATCGTTATGACCTCCATCATTACTGGTCTGTTGTCGGTAGCTACCTTCTTCCGCTTTTTGAAAAGATACACCATCTTCGTCGCATTATTTTGTTCTATATGCATATGCCGATTATTATCTACATTCGTTGTTCTAGCAGTTTGCTATACAATATCAAGGCTTTGGCATGATCAACTAAGTGAAATATGTATGTACTTTTTGGAGTTTGAACATTCTGACAATTAATATAACATAGGTAATGATTTAACTATGTTATACGTTGTCCATAAAACCACGTGTTTGTGGTACCGAACTTGCGAGAGAATGTCAAGTTGTGGGTGTAGCTGCATGGGCGTACTCGGCATGGTGTCACTATAAAAAATTGATGAATCTGAATCTATTCAGCCCACCTTGGCAATTACGAATAGCTAAAATATATTTATTTGTATAAATAAATCTTACACAATGTTATTCTTGATATTATGTGCCCTTAAAGCACGTTTTAATAGTATATCAATATCATTATTTCCACTATTTTTTATATGAATTAAGATATAGATATAAGAGAGCTTAACGTAATATATTATTCATACTGAGATCATTCCAGAGCAACTAACAGGATTGGTCTCATTGAGGATAACGATAATATTGCAGAAAATGGACCCCACTTATATTCAACTCGTTGCGGATGTCCACGTCATGTAGATTATATAATATGTTCTATTAAAACATTAAGGTTATTAATTTATGGTTTTTGTATGGGATTTAAAAAAAATATTGTTACAATTTTATATATGGTTATTACGAAATCAAATATACAAATTTTATACCAAAGAGGTGCATGAAATGTTAAATCAAGCCTCTTTCGTGAATCGTCGAAGTATTAAAATTCAAGTCCTAATAATAAGTAATTCTTTATTTATTTAATTATAGGATTTATACGAAATACATATTCCCTTATTATATATTTCTAGGCAGCAAATACTAACATGGGGAGAGATAAAGGTCATAGTTATATAAAGGTTATATTCTTGATATAAAAAAATGTATGGTGATAATTATGCGTGCACTGTTTGCTCAACAAGAGAGATGGTATTTAGAAACACATTTCCAATTTAACGGTAAAAGGTACCCAAATTTCGTGGAATGCATGCCCGTTAGAAAGTCCATTACGTGGTTGTTTTGATAAATCCCACCCAATGACTGGCACGCGGCCAGGGTTCGGATATTCACGTCCCCAGTTTATTATCCGAATCCGTACCAGTTTTTATTTTGTAATGAGCCGGGTCGCCGAGAAAAACATGTCAATGGCTTTAAGACCGTGTTTGTAATTTTTTATACGCCGTCTAACGTCAACTCGAGATGCTCGGTCGTTTCTTCACTCGTAGACGACGCCGTTACTCAAATGGTATTAAAATACCAACGCGTAAAATTCTAATCCTTCAACCAATAATGGAGCGGATGCCTCGACGTTTTTGGAGATTAGAGACAATGCGTATGAATAAAAATATATATATGAGCCTCTTACAATTGTATTATCGTATCGTTACAGTACCGTGGTGACTTTGTTCGTAACAAAAGAAGCCATTAGATATCCGTGATGAAGGAAAACACTGCGGTTTTATAAATTAAAGGTTACAATATACAAAATTGCTGTGTTTTTGCAACGTCTATCACTGAGAAACGCCCGTGAGATCGTCGATAAATTGGCAACAAGTTGCAAATGGAGGTCGTTCACACCACTATTAAGATACAGGTACTTACTTGTTTTATTCAGCAACTGTCGATCATATCTACATCATTTTCGAAGAATGAATATGTTCGCGTAGTTCTGTGGTAAAGTAGTTTTAATAATCAATTAACTTATTGTTTGAATAGATTCGAATACGAATTTTAAGACATTTATTTTCCAATAAAAAGATATATACCAATAGTCAGTAGCAGCAATAGTACGAAAACTAAAGTGCCTACATATAATGAACAAGTAATTTTTGTTGGATATTATTACATAGTCCATACTTATTTCATGTTATAAGTTGTAACCAACGACCAAGGCTGTGTATTCGTTGGTTGTAACACATACGTAAGAACAGAACCTATTTCATGGTTGCTGCCGGTTACAAGACTGATATGTAACCAATACAAGGCACCACTGATCCCAAAATCACATTAGATGCGCAGTCAGTTTCGGTGACGTGTCTTGTGTGGACCTTTTTTTAACTACAATATCCAGTAATTGATTTGCCTGTCTAAGCCCAGTACATTCCCTAAGTAATTATTTTTTTTTTAAATTTGTATATTCTGATAATAAGTAATCAGCATGCTTGTCTGTTATTGTTAATAAGTAGATGATGCCCAATATCAAATAAATTTTGTACAAGTGTAACAAAAAATCAACACAACAACAACAGTACTAAAAAATCTTTGGATACAAGTCATTTCAATCAAGTTCTGATCGAAACATAAATCGCTCGTACTTTAACCTCGATATTTGAGACAAATAATGTAAATAACGTAGGTCAAGTTCCGTCCAGTTGTCAAGAGCAGATTACGGAAGTGGCATTTTGGCTGTTCGGCTTTAAAATGAAATGACCTAGATTACAACCTGTCCTGGAAATAAATTGAATAAAGTCTTCACGGCTATTCGTTACAGTCGGCTTAACATGATACAGCACAATGCAGTTGGCGATTATGACCTTTTTGTTCTACATTTGTATTTTATTTTAAAGAAGTGAGCACAATGAAGAGCTATGTATAAAACTAAAAATGAATGCATACGTTTAAGCAGCTAAGCTTTTGATTTAATAATACCATGCATATTCCTCATCTGATATGGGTGATTGGGTGGGTGACATCCTTTTAGAAGACTAAAATGACTCAATTTCATTATTGTTTATATGCTCGATAACACACAATGGCTTTTTACATAATCATACCCATAGACATTTTCATTCTAAAAGCCTGGCCGATTTGAAAGTATAATTTAGTAGATACACACCCTGGTGTTGTTATAGCTTATGACATTTAAGCCACGTTTAATACAGTCAGCAAAATACATATATCTGCGAATAAATTGCTCTAAAATTATTTCATCGATATAAAATAACCTACCATATTATTTGAAACATTTTATGTTGAATTTCCGGTAATAAAACTCTTTTTCTCATTAATCAATACGAGATAGAGTTCATCGATGAAATTTACTACAGTTTGCTAACCGTACATACGAATGAAAACGCAAACATAAATGGTATACAACCTTTCACCTCCCCCCCAAATATGACAGTGGCGCCGACTCAGATAGACCACCCATAAAACACTCTGACACGAAGAATTCCAGTTAATTTTATAGAATCTATATAAGTTGTTTTATAAACATAATTAACATGCCAATTTATGCATTTAGATTATGTCAGTATCTTAAAGTATTTTTCTATTATTGAACCTCTTATAGTCCTCACAGAGAATTTATAATATTGAATTCGATTTGCCTTTCGTGTTTAAATAAAATACTTAAAGAGCTTAAATTATTTTTTCGATGACTATATTCAATCACCTTATTATAATCACCAGACAAATTTCATAAATAAAAATCCCCGCGTAAGGCAGCTTACCTGGATCATCTACATAACATGTCTTTACAGATATGTGTTGTAAGAAGATCCAGAAAACAATATTTTAAGAATGCATTTAGTGTTAGTAAGTAAACGTATTGCTTGTCCTTTATCAGTCCATACTAATCGGACACTGGCGCCGCATAATGTCAACAAACTGCGAAACTTCGGTAAGCCCTATTCTAAGAAACTATCGTTAGCTCATGAATTTGTTACTAATAAAACTTCGTTGATCATCATATTAATATTATTCTAAAAATGTTAGAATGGCTGAACACAACTCATCAAAACTTAAGACTTGTGAAATGATGGAACCGAATTAATTCTATTATTTTAAAGTTAGTTAACTATCAGACAATACACCTGAGGTTTAATTTCCACTCAAACCTGGAGAAGTAATGACGAATTACGACCTTCGCGACACTAATAAAAAACAATGAGTGTGACTCGTTTACAGGTATACTGTTCGCGAACGTGTTAAAAATGAGATGAGAGGTGTTCACGTTAGACTTTTGTACTGTCGAGTGGGCCATTTGTACCGAAAATGGCTACCCCACACTATACATAAGTCTTATTTAAAAATTATATATGAGCTCTATCGTAAAAATAAGGATTACTATCTAAGCTACATAACACGTAGATCCTTTCATAAAAAACGATTTGTCATTAATCTTCCTCCTAAATCAAAGCGTGAAGTACTGTATATATTTATTAGACATGATTTAATCTCAAGATATTATCATTAGGAGGATGTCCTCAAAGAATAGCTTTCTAATAAGGCGACCAATTTAAACTTATGACTCAAAAGAAAAGTGAGGAACAAAACTAAGGAGACGACAATAAAAGAAAACATGCAAGGCCCGATAATTTCGCTTCATCAGAACGTGGTTCACAGCAAAATGAAAAAAAAAAACAATATAATAGTCTTCTCGCCTCCGCATGACCAATTCTCTAATTTTATAACTGTCAGGTGCCTTCCCACACCAGCGCCGTCTTTGAAATAGATCAGTTAAAGACTGCGTTTTCTTGACCAATGCCTACAATTATTCTCTTCTTATATATAATTATATTATTCAGCAATGTGGTACTATTTATATTATGAATGCCGCAATAATCTTATTCGGTGAAATTTAAATGAACTAGGCATCATGCTTCCTAATGCGTGGGATAAATCAAATCACTTCTATCTGCGTACAGTTTACAGCTTCAAATATTTCAAAAACTACGCCTTTGCGTCTACAAAAATATTATAATACCAACTTTTCGTGTGCGTCGAATGTGATTCAATTGCTGCCTGTATTTCCAAATTAAGCCAGTTATCTTTTTGAAACTTATTTTAAAAAATATGTTAAAAGTTTCCTATTCAAAAAACAATTAAAGGTATATAAAATCTTATAAATGTGGCATCTTACTATAAATATGGATGGTTTAACAAAATATTCTTTTTATGTCAACTTATAAAAAATGTCTTTGTTATAATCTGGTAGTTTTAACAAACTGAATAATATAATGCAATATAACTTATATTCTTCCTATGCAGCTCAACAGCCGACGGAACCATGTTGTTCAACCTTGAGGTCGGCTTATCCAGACAGGTGATCACATATACCGACCACATCGTTTACATTACCGCCCTATTGTTAACATACAAGTAATTCGAAAACAAACATGCTTCCTTAATAAAGAACAATTTTGAGGCAAAATATTTACTTGAACTAAATATGTTATTTATGTAAATGAGAATATTTGCCGAATAACAAGTGAAAGTTTATGTTAAACCTGACGTAAGGTAATGGATTCAATCTCTTAGTCCCTACGAACAACGCTTTAATGTTTTGTACACAGAAACAACACAACGGATTTGTTACTTAAATGGCTTCGACACTATTTTAAGATTCATTCTACTACAGTGAAATTTACCAAAACTAGTAGTTAATTTATAAAACTAATAGTTTAAACATGAGCCGATGTCTACACGAGATATTCATATTGTTATACCTTTTACATTGTCATAGCTGGATCTCATAAGACTAGTGGGCGGATGAATACAAATAAGCCAAAGGGTACATTAAATAATGTCGACCGTTGAGAATCAAATGCTTATCTGAAACGCGTGTCATTTAACACTGACTAAGGATGGTAGTCACAATGTTCATAACCCTATAGTGGTCGTACTAAGTATATTGAACTATTTACACCTACTTTCAATCTATCGCAGTCCACTCTGACATAGGTCCCTCCATTTAAAAACAATGTAATTAATATATATAAAAAATAATAACCCTATAATAGTATATGAGACATTGTCGACGGAAACGACAAAGGACCTCCAACTCCGCCCTCTCGCCTTGGGATCTATCAGCGTGAAGTCTTCAGGGGAGTGTATTGTTGAGCAGTGGACTTACTAATAGTAATGATAATAAGCGCGTAGGGACGTGACGACCCCATCGCCCGCTGGTGATTTTCACCAGTGCAGTCAGTCACCGCAGGGCAGCTTGTGGCGAGCTGTTGGTGCGTAGCGACACCACGGACCCGACGGCCCCCGAGAGTGCACACTGACCGTCTCTGGCCCTCCAGAATGGCTATCCAAGGTCAGGACGCTCACCTCTGGCTTGCCTTCATTGGCTGCCCAGAGTGGGGTTGCAAGAGCTACATGCTCGAGAGGTGGAAGTGTAAGATGCATAAGTCGCGAGTTGGTGCAGTTTGCCTGCGCAGAAAGCGGCCACCTCTCGACACCCTTAGCCGCCGGCGCCGGTGTTGCGTCCCAGGCACTACGCCGCATAGTGGATGCCCATCTAGTGGGTGGCAAGCAGGCCGGATCTAGGGGGGGCAGACGGGGCACGTGCCCCGGGCGGCACGGTCAGGGGCGGCAAACCGACTAATGGACCACTCATCATTTACCTTACTTGCCCGCGGAATAAATAATAGTACAAGTGCATGGCCATAGAAATACGACTGATAACCGGAGCGCGGAGTAAGGCATGTTACTGAACCATTACATTTTTTTGCATAGTTCTAAATAGGCGCCCGCAGATCACGGTCAGCAGGCGGGTGCAGCTGCGATCTGAGGAATGACGCTGTATACGAAAACTCTCTCGTCGATCTCTATACAGGGCAGCAGTGTATTATTTCAAAGTTACGTAGTTATTTCTCTATGTTAATTGATGCCAACTTAGCTGCTTTAAAGCTATATCATTTTCATGATGGACAGCTACAATTGAAAAAAAAAATAAAAATAAACAATTAAGCTCCTTTTACTTGCATCAAGCGACCACGTTTTTTAAGAAAATATACAAAATAAATTGGAAATAAAACGCCTTTTTCATCCAGTGTGACTTCGAAAAAGCTGAGGCGAGTAGTCTTATTTCATTATAGAACTTAATTGATTAATATCAATACCAATAATTGATAAATTGTAACTTTTTAATGACATTGCTTTTTTGCCGAGGTTAGGATGGTTATGAAACAGCGTTATTAGACCCCCGCTACGACGGATATACCGCAGAGCTTTTGAAAGTAGGGGGCACGCCAGTGCTTAAGACCCTTCAGAAGCTTTTTAATTCCGGAATCGGTGATGGTGCGACACCAAAGGTGAGGAGCAATGGCGTGGTGGTGTTCTTCTTCAAGAAAGGTGATTAAACCTTTTCCCTCTCTATTCAACCTATCGCAGTCCACTGTTGGACATTGGTCTCATTTTGCGCCAGATATTCCGGTCCTCCGTTTTTCTCATCCAGACTCCACCAGCGACTTTTCGCAAGTTGTCGGTCCATCGGGCCGGAGGGCGTCCTACGTTACGCTTGCCAAGACGGTCTCCGCTCCAGAACTCGTCTGCTCCAACGGCCATCGGTTCTGCGACATCATTACCCACTGCCACTTCAGTTCGCTAATCTGGCGAACTATGCCGGTAATTTTAGTTCTTTTGCGGATAACATCATTTCTGATTTTATGTATAAGAGTCTCCCAACATAGCACGCTCCATCGCTCGTTGAGTAACTTTGAATTTCTGAACCAATCCGCAGTCAGTGTCCATGTCTCATCTGCGTATGTTGGTATGGGTAGGACGTATTTCTCAAAGACTTTTGTCCTTAAGCGTTGCGGAATCGTCGACGTGAAGATCTGATGTAACTTGCCTGATGCCGCCCAGCCCAAATGAATCCTCCTACTAGCTTCCCTTCCGAAATTGTGCCGGTCAAGTTTTAGCCCAAGTAAACTTATTCTTGGACAATCTGGAGAAGGACGCCACCGACGCTTATCAGAAACGCTACCGGTCTATAATTCTTCAAGAGAGCTTTATCACCCTTCTTAATGAACGCTTGTGGACCACGCTTCCAGTGTAGTTCCCAGGTAGATGACGGCATTAAAAGAGCTCACCTAATGTCCTAAGGATGGGTTGTCCACCGGTGTTTAGGAGTTCTGTCGTAATACCGTCATCCCACGGGGCCCTTTCATTTCTCAGTTGCTTCAGTGCTGCACTAATTTCGCTAACGTCAACATCCGGCATATCCTACGTACAATGGTGCCTTAGTAGGGCACGTAGATCTTCGCTGTCTTCGGTCTGTACTGATGAGCGCTCGACAAATCCATAGAATTTCTCAACCTCTTCCAGGATCTGTTGGCGTAATGTGAGTAGTTGGCCATCTGCTATATTAAGCTTCACCAGAATGCTCCTGCCAAGTGGTTTTTGGAAAACTTTGGGCCCCCTGTTCTCCTTAATAAGGTCCTTAATTAACCTTGTATTGAAATAGTAGAATTCTCTGCGAACGAGTTTTCGTATCCGCTTGGAGAGAGCCTAATATTCCGGGTATGATAAGTTAAAGTCAAAATTCATTTATTTAAATTAGGCTTACAAAAAGCACTTATGAACGACAAAAATATACAAAAATTACATTACAAAAAAACAAATTTATTTCTTTGAACTGTTCTTTAAGAGAGTCACGTGGTCTAAGGTTGTAGATAAAAGCTCTTTTTGTAGCACAAATATTGTATCAATGTCGGCAGCCGTACCCACAACGGTAGACCATACGACATTACATTATAAAAATGACTAAAATAAACTAATCTTGCCGTTTTTACATCTGTTACGAGTTATCTTAGATATTAAAAGCTTATTGAAGAATTAACGACCCATTACGATATTGTGCCACATCTTCAAGTTATTCTCCAGTCATTATGATCCGTCTCGCGCATATGTTTGACGATTTCCAGCCCTCCGAACAAGCCGGGTTCCTCAAAGGCTTCAGCACCATAGACTACATATTACATACGCTGTGGCAGGTTATACAGAAGAGCGGAGAGTATAACTGACCATTATGTTTGGCGTTTGTGGACTATGAGAAAGCCTTCGATTCGATCGAGACTTGGGCTGTGTTTCATTCCCTCCAACGGTGCCTGACTTGACTACTGCTATATCGAATTGTTGAGATGTTTGTACGAGAGCGCTACTATGTCAGGCCGAGTACATGAAGAGCTTACCATTGGCTTATCATTGGCACCGAGGAGTAAGACAAGGAGATGTAATATCTCTGAAACTGATCACAGCTGCGTAAAAAGTTGCAGCTTTGTCCAAATGTCAATCAATTTGAGGACCTATTATATAAATTAGTGAAATAATATAGGATGATAAAGGTAAAAATAAATAAAAGAGGGCGGGGCGGCATTTCTAAATTTTTGCCCCACCCAAAAAAATTGAAGATCCGGCGCTGGTGGCAAGTCACCGTCTGCCTTAATTTTCAAGATTGAGACATTTGATTAGGTTATTCTTAACATTTCTTAGAATAGCCCATAAACTAGACCAGCAATTACCCTATCCATAGCCCTTAATTTTTTTTTCTTCCCATATTTGCAATAGTCTTTGCACCAAGCGGGTGCTCGCTCTGTCTCCCATAGTGCGGGCAGATCGAGCGGCCGCTCGGTGTACACATCACAACTCATTATTTGTCTCACAAAGCCTCTACGTGTTGGACCCATGTCCCCACGCAAGCTTCAAAGGACCGGTCTATGAACCGTGAACTCCTAACAGAGACTACAAATGATAATAATGATAAAGTGACATAATATCTTCCCATCAAAACTAATATTTTTTTCGAAATGTTATGAAAGGCTTGGAGTGACTCCGATATGGTTGATTTGAAAAAAAATTGTTGTGATCTTTTATGTTAAAAACTGTAATAATAAATGGTTAAAGCAATAATGACGAAATTAGGCACAAAATGATATTTAAGATTTATCATTACGATTGAAATGGTGTTGTATCGCTTAACCTGAATGCAAACGTATGACACAGACTAAGCAGTAGCGAATGACTAAGTAAGAGTAAATCTTGTCTAAGTATGGTACAGTAAAACATTCATATACGACCGAGGCTAACTTATTTAGATATTCTTAAAATAAGATTTGAATCAGTTCATCTTAGAGGCTGATCATACACGTTATATTTGTAATTGCTCTCAACTTGACAAGTTGCTTGACTCCACCCAGCTGTTTTAGCGCATGAATACGGTTTCATTTCTTATGTGGATAAAAAAAGCCTTTGATAAAGCGAACCCCTATTCATGGATCCTGACTCAGTTATTATAGTTCTGCGGTTTGTGATTATATTTGACGACCCATGGGTTGGGTTGGTATAATTGTTTGAGATGTCGGCTCTTACACCGAGGGTTCCGGGTTCGATCCCCGGGCAGTACATACATTCGTGTTCATGAACATGTCTGATTGTATTGGTCTTGGTATTTTCGATGTATACATTTACAAAAAATAGTATATAAATAGTGTATCCGTTGTTTGATACTCATATTACAGGCTAAATGCCTAATTTAGGACAAGATAGCGCTGTGGTGTAATGGATATATATTTATTTTTATTGTAATCGTTCTAATAATATGCTGATATTGTTTTTGAAAATCGTATAAAAAATAATTAAAGTATCTTGAAAAGTATACGAAGGGTTTCATTTCATGTACTTATACACTGCACTCTGTTGCAGGATATGAATGGATACAAGGGGAACAAGGGGAAACAATTTGCTGAGTAACGGAGATCTAATCGACGCGACTTGACCTCGCTTCTGCTCACGAAACGTCATTCAATTGAGAAGTCACACAAATGGAGACTTCCTTCTACTAAAGATTTCGCTAATTGACATGCAGTTCTTTCAGATATTAATGTAATAAAATTGTAATACGAGGACATATAATGCGTAGAACCGTTTGCTGATGAGGCGGAAAGTTTCTCAAGTGAGGTTAACGTAACGAAAAAGAAGCGTAGGTCGACCCACAACCACTTGGACCGATGATGTGGTTATGGTTGCAAATATGACCAGTATTAATCGTAACAAACATCATGTTCCTATGTACAATTACTAACAGTCAAATTTTATTTTATAATCTTTATCCCGCGTGGAAATCATTAAGGGAGGCCTTTGTCCAGCAGTGGACATTTTAGGCTCTGATGATGATGATAAATCTTTAGCTTTAATAATAATAATTAGCATTCAAAAGAATATAATTGCTGATTTCATCTAAAAAGCGATGAAGGAAGCGTACAGTAAAACCACAGCAAGGAGCTTTGCTGAATCTTGCACTACCCACGCAGAATGCAACTATTTAGCTAAAATATTGACAAGGATTTAAACAGTTTACACCGTAATGGCCTGAAGTACTAAAAGTATTCGGGAAATATTTTTATAGAGCGATTGAAAATTTGTTAAATGCAAAACACGTATTGTCAATGCTGTAGGTGGCATTAGGTAAATGAAATCAGCCCTCGAGTTGGTTGTGATGCATCAATTACCCGAGCTAATGCACGCCGCACCTTTGCCGGAATACAAAGGGTTATGGCACTGGTTGCATTGTATGATGAAAGTGGTAAACATCAACTTTATCATGAACGTAATAAATATCAATTTCGTTTTTCAGATACCTTAACATGCCAGTTAAGTAAAAATGTAGCCACAAAGATCATATTGGACTAACAAGGTAAAACAAATTTCATGACATGCATAACATGCGCTTGAATTATTACCGTGTGTAATGATGATGATACGGCACATTCTATTGTTCAAGTTTACAATAACGTTGATTGCTTATACGCTCATTTAGACTTGTAAATTGTGTCAATCAAAGTTGCAAGTCGTTTAACTTTAACAAAATTTAATATTTAAACTAACTCACCAAGAAAATCATGTGTTTAGCTATTAAACTATATTTGTGTATGTCCAATATTTTTGAAAGGCTTTGAGAGTTTGGTTGGAAATAAAAAGAAACTCGTTAATGAATTTAAGATTGGTTTAGTCTATAATTATATAGACTAATATGCGGAAGTCTTCTCTGTTTTCTGTTACTAATCATCTATTTTTATAATATTTATTTGTTTTGTTATAACTTTATATCCCCAGCCCTAAAACATCTAACCTACAGGGTAACATGTACATAATATTGGTCACTGTCCCTTGAATCTGAAAAAAGCACTAGAAAGACCGAAATTTTTAACTACATATAAAGACCAAGTGGTCAAATGACTCATCCATAGGTTGTAACGTTTATTTGTGTGTTATGGTTTTACATTATTATTTTATCAGTGTGTAAATATAACATTAAATAAAAGAATATGATAGTTACTAAAAAAGGTTTCTTAAGTAATAAATATTAGTCACTTCGTTGATATATTGCCTCCTTGTTGACATTGCAAGACCACTTTAGAGCTTTTTACAAGTGTTATAAAAATTTACTAATTTATTAATTTACATTATATTAATACACTCGTCTTCAGGCTCTGGAGATATACAGATAATGGCCTGGAGTGAACATCTTGACCGTCAGTTAGACGGTCAAGTGAAAAATAATTATTTTTCCACCGATTTTTTTCTGCATGAGTTTTTTGTGCAATATCCAAAATATTATAAAATAGTTGCACTGGCCAACGATGAGATGGTGCTCTGACACATTTTTCTTAGCCATTTGATATATAACATATATTTCGTAAAAGTAAATAATTTTGTATAATTGTAAAACGTCACTTAGTTTGGCTTCTGTTTTCCTTCCTTTCTGTCAGCAATTAGAGTGAAATTAGAGTCATTCCTTAACTGATTTTAAAGGTAACCTTTGATAAACTGTAAGTGTGCAGGTGCCGAGTTGTGCATACGTTTCATAGAAACTAAGGGGTGCAGTTTAAAAAGAAGGTGGAATATCTCGTCGTAATTTGTTCACTGTACCAACTATTGTCTTCCAGCTTAACTTAAACTTGTGAAAAAGTTAACAGTTGTAATAAGTCGACCAGAATTCAAATGTGGGTCCATTAGTCGCAATTCACCTAAACTTTGATTTTGTGAGCGGCTATCATCGATCCTAAATATGGGAAACCATTACATAAGTACCTTGAATCGACATCAACGCAGAGCTAGAAATTGTCCCTAACTTGTCTGGTTTGTTACCCGTAAAGGTTTACCCAACAACTATAAAAGTTTATTCAATGAAGTGTTAATATTTAGGGGTCAAATGACCACCGCGGTCTTTCTAGGTAGGTAATCATTTAAAATAAATATTTATCTTGGTATCGGTACAAACATATTAAAATAATGTAAACACTTACGAAATATTAAAAGTAATAAGACGACAAGAACTACAATGCAATAGTTTTCATAATATGGTTGATAAAAAGCTTGATTGGGGTCATTTGAACCCTCCGGTCTTTCTAGTAATAAGTATGCTTTCAAAGTTCTTACTCATTAGACTTAGGTGATGTTTCAATTGTATTCGTATCTACAAGTGATCAACGAGTGTATAGAAAATCAATTATTGGAGAACAAGTTAATAATGACTTAAAGTATAATTTAATTCATAATCTCTAAACTAATGAGTAGCTACACATTATTGCTAGCCTTGTATTTGTTTGAAGATGTTATAATTTTTTTGACGTAGTATCTAATAATAATATGTTAATAAGTACAAAATGGCTAATAAGTAAAATGATTCTATGAGTAAGTGACTCGGTACTCGGTGAGTAAAAGGAGTATTGCTCTTGAACATGACTCAGAGCATTGGAAACTTGGCAACGTCTTATGTTTTCTATGCACGGCCGACTCCAAATTCGACTTCTTGTTTGTGAGCCAGAATTTATCAAACTGAACCAACGAATATCTGACCTAATTAAAAAGCTGTTTTGAGTATGAATTAAAATGCAAAAGACGCATTTTGCTTTTTAATGTATTTAAACATATTTAATCAGTTTTAATCGTTTAGACAAATATAATTTTGTAGATTATGCACAGACTCGTGAACAAAGCAATAGTTACAACCGGCGCGCTGTTATTTCGCGTTTGACAGAATAAATGAAACTAATATGAAGAGGGACTTTACTGAAAGCATAGAAATAAATATACTGAACGCGTTCATGTCCTATTGTTCACGGTATTGGCATTGTTCGTGTGGTTCTACTTAATTATAGTGTAGCCAACATTGTTAATTTTCGAAAATAATGTTAGGTAACTAACAAAAATCTCATTTAGAAATGAATGATAATGTGAAGAATACTTTTGTTTAGCTAAATTTTGCTTACTTACAATTCTAATTACCTAGTACAGTCGCCATCAGATATATATGAGCAGACAAGGTGAGCAAATACATCTGAACAGTTTAAAATATCAATAACTTCTATACAGTACAAGTTACCATAATTTATAATATCTAAACAACAACCGCTTCATTAATATCTGAGCAAGTGCTTGTAATAACTTCTATACACACAACTTTGCAATAATATCTGAACATTAACGTCAAATGTATCGAACTGATTTAAATATCGAATCTGTCAAAAAAAATTTTAGTCGGAAATTTGTGATTTTTTACTATCATTGATTAAAAAACTTTTTGGATAATATAAAAATGAGATGACGCTGGCGTTTATAAAAGTTTGAAGATTTTACTCTTGTCATCACTAATTATCTGATATTATGCATCTTGTACGACAGCAGTACAATGCAAGCGACTGCGCCGTCGGCCTTGGCTGCGCGAGTGGCGCCACCTCGCCGCCTACCGGTATATTTAGCATTGCAACAACACTCGTAATTTATAGTTAACAAATCACTGAAAAGGACCAGATCGCCTGATTGATTGCACACTCATTTAAATTGTTTCTTATTGTCCTAGTACTACGATCGTTAGATCCCGGACTAGGGTTTTATTAATAAAATACGTTAGTAATGAAGTATAAACGTCATTACAATATAATATATCGAAATAGACTAAAAGACTAAAAGATATTCTATGATATAGAATAGTTTTTGGTCCAAATTAGGTTTGATTTGCACTGCTTGATAGGGAGCGGATAAACGTATTGTATATTCCCATATAATGTATAATATAAAACATTATGGTTCCTACATCTTATCGGTATTAGATTCAGAGAAATATGCTTTCATACAAATATTTACTGCATTTCTCTTGGGTATTTTCCAATTTGTGTCTAAAATAAGATCTCCATATGCTACGTGAGTCATACATAATTTTAATGTGGGATTTATTTGTATAAGAAATTAACGAAAATCACGACCTTTCCAGTGGTTTGTGAATATGTACATATATTGATTAAAAAATTATTTACCTATTTAACACTTTACACAGTTACGATCTTATATCATTAAAATCGGTGTCAGAAGCAAATTTGTTTTTACGGATTGCAAGATGAGGTGTTGATTTAACCACTTTAATGTCGCCTACTTACTATGCTTTTATACTTTCTTAACATAGATGAGCTTTTTGTGGGCATTAATGTACTTTTAAGGCAAAGTAAAATGTTTGAAGTAAATTGTATAAAAGCAACATTGACTTGGCCTGACTCGTCTGCTCCATTAGAAGTGTATTGCTTGTTCAAAACAATGGGGACCCTAAACGGTAAAACTGAGTCAATGACCATAGACCGACATGAGCTACAAAACCGCAATATTAGATAGTTATGTTATGAACAAATAGGACAGTTGCTGAGTTCTTTTGGAAAGATATGCTATTTACATTATAAGACCCTTACATCCCAAATGAGAATTTATTCAAAATAGTCTGCATGCTTGTTTTATTTTTCAATGTAAAATACGACTCTATTTAGTTTAATTTTAAGTATCTAAGATCGTCTCAGTAGAATTTTACTTATTTTGTTGATATACCACATATGCATTCGATGAAGTTGTGTATCTCTCCGTATCAAAATATTGAATTGTCGTTATTAAGAACATAATAATGTTAAAACTTTTTGAATTTTTAAAATTACAATGACACATGCATTTTTAAAAGCCCATGTTAGTTTCGAAAAAAAAAATTACGTTTTATGTTCTCTCATTGTGGCATTGTTTATAACCTTTTATACAATCTCAGTTGTACTTGGCCAGACTGGTAAACATATTACAGTAATTACATAAATTGCAAGGATATTCCTGTTCCGAAAATAATATCTTATTACGAAGGTTACATCGGAATAACGCTTAGTCACCACCACACCGATTGCTTATATTACATACATTGGAATGGGATGGCAAAAATATTTCTCAGCTGGAAATATTTTAAATAACTTAGACGACATATTAAAATTTGTTAATTATTGCAAATTTACTTGCACTTAGCCGCGGCGGGAGGTAACATATTTTTAGACTTTTTAATTTATCAACACTTGGATCTTACCATGTCCAATGTCCATGAAGTGTGAAGGTTAGTGTTCTGCATGTTATCGGTTGGTTCAATTCATCAATTATGATTATGATTTATCAATTCACATACGAAGTATAAATTTTTTTACCACTTTTTGCTGTAAATACCAACCTTAAAGTAATAAGCGTAAAGCATATTTTTAATTTAAAATTGCGTACGAACAAAATGTTTAGTTAGATCCCGAATCGGGTTTCATGACTAACCGCAATTGAGCCCAATCTATACTAAAGTCAGACCATTTATTTGCCAATCTGTTAACTGGTCCCTGAAGGCGGGCGACACAACACGTTTGCGATTGTGATGATTCTGAGTCACTATTAATAAATTTCACTAGTATAATCATCATACATTTGATGTACCGGAATCCAGGTTACTTGAACATTTGCATTAAAATCGGCATGTATAAGCTCACATACATTGACAAATTTTAAAGTTGCTAACGATATTAGCCACAAATTTCACATTTATTGTGTACATGGTGCCTAGTAAAAGTAAGGAATCGACTAATCGATACTCTACGATTAGCTTTCTTTTCGCCGAATTCTGTTCAAACGTTATAGAAAAAGTTAAGCTACATTTTTTTTTACTTTGTTGAAGGTGTTTTAATCAATTACTTTTATAATAAATACATATCTTTACATACATTTAAAACACATTAGACCACCAAGAATTAAAATTGACACTTCAAACATAATTTATTGGAACTGCATAAGCTGAAGATAAAATTATAAACAGAAGTGTAAAAGAATCGTTCTCGTCTGAATCTTATATCCCTAAACCGCCTTTTACACCCGCTATGAGAGTATAAAGTAGTTAATATAATTCAAAAGAGGAAAATATAAGCACACATCATCGTCAAATGAAGAGAAATCATTACTTAAAATGTCAAAGCACTAAATCGCGTGTAGCGCCAGCAGTTAGTGCAGATTACATAAGCGTTTCTAGACAAAAGGCAATGCTATAGGTACCCGATGAAACGATTGGGTGTATAAATAGAGCGAGGCATCCAGCCGGCCGCGTGGACAATGGATTCCGTAGACGGGACGCGTTCCATGTTCCATATGGATGAGCCGGTAAAGGGCGTACTAGTGTATGTTACACGTTTAGCTCGATCGGGTCTGTATCATTAGCCTTAAATGTTAGTTTTGAGTATTACATTCTTTCATATTAATATTTATTTAAAGTGTTTTGAACAAATTACCTAAACATCTATATTATATAAGAGCGTTAGTGGCTCATTGGTGCGGCCCGTTGCCTTCCGATCTGGAGGATACAAGTTCAAACTTCGCTAATTACCAAAATCATTTCGAATTTTGGAACTGCACTTATCCGACGCTCTTACAGTCAATGAAAACATCGTGAGTAAACCTGCAGTCGGTTAATCCAAACTGTGTCGTGGACGACTAAGGCCTACATACCCTTTACGGGTAGGCTCGTGCCCTTTAGTGGAGACGTATCATGAGCAGAGTTGCTATTGCTATATTAAAGATATGAATTTCTAATGGTACTAAACCGATATTACTGTTAGAATAATCATATTGATCATAGCCTTTAGTCAATCGAAGTCAAACTGAGCATTACAGAGACTGGAGAACAACAGCATACGAATCGGAAACTTTCCAATTTAGCAGTAAATCAATTAATCGCTGGTTTCGGATCTAACAAAGCTTGAAATTAATCAATTAAGTTAAATGATAGTAGACATAGATGTTAAAGTTTGATAGCTGCGTGCGAAGGAGGAAACTTGCTAAAATTTGATTATGAACTTTTCAGCAATCAATCACTCCGCTTGACTCTTAACTGCAATTGTGACTTAAGATTCCAGAAAATAACTGTGCAACTGATAATTCAGGCTTAAGTATGTATGTAGGTCCCAGTTTCCACATATTTCACTCTTTTCTATCTTTCTTTTCTAAGATGGTAATATCCATTAACATCTATCTATTATTTTTCAAGAATTCGCGATATAATTTGTTTCCGTGCTTCTTTGTGAACTAAAACGTTGACCACGAAGACTATGCTTAATTTTGGGAAACGTAAAAATATCCTGAGGGCTCAAGTCAGGGCTGTAAGGTGAATGATCTAAAATTTCGACATTTTGGGTGCTCGAAAACTTTGTTTGGCGGGCGGTGTGCGAATTGTCATGTCATGGTGCAGTATCATATGAGGTCTTGATTTTTTTTTTTAAATCGGTGATGACTTGTGGCTAACAAACAGTGGTATTCCAGTCAGCGGTAACCGTGTTGCGATCTACTAGTATCTTCTAGTGGCGACGTGGCCAACTTTTGACACGATCGAGGACAGTTAACTGCTCCTTAGAATCTGGATAGTAAGCATATATCCAAGATTCGTCACCACTAACCATATCATAAACATGCGTTGACTCTCCTCAGTTGAATCGCTGTAGAGTTTGCAACGTCAACTAACACGGCTTTTAAAAGCAGTTGGCACGCCAGTGCTTAAGACTCTTCAGAAGCTCTTTAACTTCGTAATTTGTGATGTTGCGACGCCAAAGACAGGCAGGCAGTGGAGCAATGGTGAGGTGGTATTTTGTTCAAAAAGGAGATAAATCCTTGTTGAAGAATTATAGACCCATAACGCTATTAAGCCACATTTTTATTCGAATTATGTAACTATATTTTTTTAATTATATATAATAATATGCTACCATTTTTACCGGCCGACACTATATTTCTAAAAGCACGCAAAAGTTATTGAGATAGTGGCGAGCTTGAGTTTCGTGCTTAAAGCGTCTACATATCTATCTGCTAAACACGTACAAAGTGGTGACGCGAGAAGAAGATATGCTAATAGGCTTGCAGTCAAACATATCAACGACAACCTATACTAGGGATGCTAATCCTAGAGTATCGATAAACCAATATTTATTTACATATTAACTCTCATACTGATCCAATAGGATAATAGGTAATTGATGATCAGGAATTGCGCGTTAGACATTGGGTTGTTTACTGGTTTTGAAAGAATAAAAATGCATGTCAGAAAAAAAGAAGACTTCATAATAGAGGCAATCATAATATCATTATCAACATAATGGACGCGTTAGGTAAAGAAAATATAATGGTCGTATAGAAGTACTAGGTTTATGCGAAATCATGAACGTCCCTATGTCTCGCCTTATCTCAGCACCCAGCGTCGCAATGGCGTCATTACACGATGAAAGTTACGCTCCAGACAGCCGTTAGTGCACTATAACCACAACTACATCATATGATAGACCGCTACCGTATGCATTTAATGCCAACATTAAACTTTATTGATAATACTAACATCATTAATTATGAAAGAATTATAAATAGAAAATATAATAAAAATTTCTAATATAAGATCTGTAGTGTCGCAAATATGTACTAACATTCAAATAGTATCACACAAATTCCTGAGAATAACCTTGAACTAAAATATTGTGTAACCTGTAAACAGAATGTATTTAGAACCATTTATTGGCTGCACAGTTCATGTTAGTGGTGTGTATTGTTAGATAATAATTGAACTCTTAATGACAAAACACTTCAGGTGATTTCACCTGCTGCAGAAATAAGTGGTTTAGCGTCCCTACCGCATTTTACACCAACACAAAATTATTGTGGTTAAACGTCACGTTTGAAGTCATGATGTTTCGTAACAATTCATTTAGATTTCGTATTTCTATTAAAAGTAAACCACCTGATGGAAAAAAAAATCTATGCTGAGAACCTATCAAGTGATAGCGATATAATTATGTGATGATGAATTGAACACCATCTTAGTGCTATTTGTATTTAAATTACTATGTATCACTTATAATTAACCGGACAAAATGCCAAACAATTATGAATCCCAAATACATAAAAGCAATGTGATAAACTTACTTATGTTAACTTACATCAATAAAATTTCCCACAAAATGCATATGTGCTTTAAGGATACAATTTTCTTTGTGAACTTTAAGTGTTAAATAGGATAAAGTTTTCTTTTCAAAAATTATTCAAAATGTTCACGTGTATTTTTAAGAATTCATTTCTGAATATTTAGAATATCAATTTCAATGCTCGTATTTCTCGAATCGCACACTTTTCATGCGTTTTGAAATCAACGAAAATGAATTAAAATGTCATTCCTCGAAATGCACTAACGGTGTACAATAGGGAGGGGTCTGAAGGGATTATCGAAAAATTAAAAATTAAGCTTGAGCTGTACGTTATAGTTAATAGGCTTTTAACTAAGAGTTGGACAACTATTTGTTCAACTCTTACTTAAATTGTAAGTCGCATTTATTTATTTCTAAACTTTATAGCCGTCCATCTGAATAATATTTTACTACCAACAAATAAATATATATTTTTCAAAATTTTCCATCAATTCCAAAAGAGATTTATTTTGTACGTATCAAAAAATGGGCGCTTCCAGGAATACCTCGGTCGCATATAACACACGCAATTCGGAATTATCTCTATTTTTGGCCATAAAATTAACCGTTTATTATTCTCATTCGTTAAGCCAAGGCTTTTTAGTAATTACACTCGATGACTCACATCAAAGACGGTCAATTTAAATGACCTTTTACGAGTGACAAGACTTGTATTTGTTGCTTTTCAACAGAATCAAAATTAGTACGATGATTATTTA
This sequence comes from Leucinodes orbonalis, assembly GCA_019425675.1. Taxonomy (NCBI): domain Eukaryota; kingdom Metazoa; phylum Arthropoda; class Insecta; order Lepidoptera; family Crambidae; genus Leucinodes; species Leucinodes orbonalis. The sequence goes on along the minus strand of PQWD01014659.1, from coordinate 56,559 downwards.
CTTACCTTTTTTAAAAGTATTTGTTAATTGAAAGCGTCAATTTGTGTGAAAAACAAATGAGAGATTGATTAATGATGATTAGTCAACTTTTCTATTCTACATTGCATTTATTCAAGTTTGAACTGCCGGTAGCAACATGGAAAATAACAATATGCATATGTTATTTAGTAATTTAAAAAATCAGAAAATTTGTTTAAGTACTTTTGCCATTAAAAATAAAACAAATGTTTTAATTTGTTATTCGCTGTCGTACAAGTTATCTGTAAATTACTAACATTACCTTTTAAGGTCTAGATAATTGAGTCACAACTGACCAAAGGTATCATGTATTATTAAGGTATTAAACAATAACCAGACGAATGGAATTGAGTTTGATAGTCGAGATAAATAAGTAGATCAAGGTAAAGCTCTGTATAAGATACAAGTTGTTTGTATTAAAATAAGAAACTATTGACACGAGTAACAGTTTGTTGCCGACAAGCCCCTGTCGGCACTGTTTCATCGAAAACTTAAGCTTCTTAGACCGACAGCAACAAATAGTCTGTAATTGAGACGATTCTTCAGTTTATAGCTGGTTTAGAGATACCTTCACAATTAAATGGAGAAATAAACATATTTTAAAAAAGCGCGCCTTAATTATTTATGTCACGAAGTACCTGAATAAAACAGAGGTGTCAAGAGGTAATCCGATCTTGGGAGATACGATATATTGCTGGTATTATATCTCTTTGTTGACAGACAATTGATAGCAAAAAACGTGCTTAAACTGGATCAAGCGGAACGATCATCACAAAAAATTGTTATTTCGTCAGTTGACCCCGGTACCTGGATACCACGCAGTGTCAACCGCACAAGGACTCTTTTCGTATTGGCCGATAGCCAGGGCGGATCCAGGTTAGGCGCCAGGTCACTTAGTAGTAGTCAAGTTAAGAACTTATAAGGAATTTTGTTAATGTACGTTAGTATAGTACTTAAAAATAGCCCTAACCCTCCCCCTGGATCCGCTGTTGGCCGATAGACACCGCAGATGTTAGTTAATAATATCAAAGGTATCAAGCAGGAATAACGTTTGTCGACCTCATCCGGTGACACCGCCAATAAAAATATTATTTTGCATTTTTGTACAGTTCAGTACACCAGTAAGTTGTAGATTCGAAGGAAGGTAGAGAGAAATATTCCACTTGGATCGGAGCCGCCTTTACCGTATAACTGGCCATCCTTTAGTGAGTAACGAATAACTAAACCTACATATATTTGCTAAAGTAACTGATATAGTCCATTAGATTCTCAGCACTCGCCGCAACTGTGGCAGAAAGGATTGCATCATCAGCTCATTAAACGTCCCCACCGAGGGGCACGAGCCTACCCGTATAGGGTGATTAGGCCTTAGTCGTCCACGCGGGCCCAGTGCGGATTGGACGACTTCACACACGACCTTCGAATCTCTTCGCAGGCGTGCATGAAGGTTTCTTCACGATGTTTTCCTTCACCGTAAGAGCGTCGGATAACGTACATATATTTTCGAAAATTCGAAAATACATTGGTACGAGTCGGGATTTGAACCTCAGCCCTCCCGGTAGGAAGGCGACAGTCCACACCACTGAGCCACCGACGCTCTACAGAAAGGAGAGAAAGGAGAGCTCGGCAGAAAGGATTAGCACTAAAATTTAGATAAGGTGGTTTAACGCTCTTCAGCTGGATGATGTGACCATATCCGCAAAGTTGCTAATAGTGGTTGGAAGTGAAGAGCTCAAATACGAGCATTCTATTGGTGCGGCCTGTCATTACAAATTTGTCATTTCATAAGACTGGTACTTATATTGTTGTAATATTTATTTCGATTCACTTTTGTCTTTTAACGTTCACAAATAAATAAAATAAAACAGCGGGGTCGTGTGTCAGATTTAAAAAGTTGTTCAGCATTTGACACCACAGTGTCTATCGGCCAATTTGAAAAGATTCCTTGTGTGATTGACACCGCGGTGTATTCAGAGACCAGGGTCAACTGTCGAAAAACCCCAAAAAATATCATTATGCGCCAGACCATTGGAATTCCAGTTTGTTTGGACGGGATTTAATATAACAAACACAAACCCGACTAGTGATATTTATAACCCGCACCGTCGAATACAATGACGAAATGTAAACACAAAAATGCCCATGTTCTACTTGATTATGTAGAATTCCTAAACAATTTTATAACTGACATCCGCATTCGATGGGATCCATGGCGCATTCGTTAATCTAAATATTGGAAACTGTACTTATATATTTCTTATTTCCAGAGCTAAATCATCTGAATATCTAGCTTGACTTTTCGTTATTTTGAACTTCTTAATTCTAATTAGGCAGCAAAGCCCTTTTTTTGGCTGGCACTAGTTTTCAATGTGTGACGTTGATTTCAAAGCTATTCCAGGCAGCGCATCTTTCGATGGATTATGCTAATTTTTTCACCAAAAGAGCATTAAAAAAACTCACAGTGTTCATTATTACGAACCCTAGAGTATTTTGGTTAATGATTTTTATATTGTCCCAATAATATAACAATTCCATGCTGAATACATATTATAATGTCAATAATGATAGCGAGCGTCGTTGGCTCATTAGTGTGGACTGTTGCCTTCCGATCTGGAGGGAGCAGGTTCAAATCCCGCCACGTACCAATGTCTTTTCGAATTTCCGAAATTATATATACGGAGGTTTGTCCGACGCTCTTACGGTGAAGGAAAAAACAATAATATTTTATTACTAATAAGTAATAGATTTTTCCCTTTCTCTGAAGTTCTCTATTTGACTCCAAAATATTTGTATTTCGTACCTATACACTTACGGAAATCAAGATTAGTAGCTCGTCTGATGGTCAAAGACCCTTGCTGCGTGGGTACCTGACATTGTTATCTGAATACCCGTTATAACTAATGCTTATTGGACGAAGTGTTACTCATTTGTAATAATTCAAAATTAAACGCACTAGAGAATGGCATAATTTTTCTTCAAAGTACCTAGGGATATTTAATACTGCCTTTTCTATTCTTTTGTGTCCCCTACTTTTATTTTCTCCAATAGCAAACTTGAATGCGAGCTCCCATGTATAGAGGCTAGATCTCCGGTTATAGAACCGGGCGTGGGCGAACCGCAATATTAACTTTGGCTATTTGTTCTAACACAACATTATTGGCACCAATTAACTTTTATAGTGCACTGTTAGTCTTTTTGAAAGAGTGTAAATAATACGAAATGGGTTTCTATGCCGTAAGTGGAAGATCTTGATTCTGCAAAGCGAGATTAAGGTATGATTCTGGACGGATTCAAGGGAGATGATGGTTATTTGAGAGATTTTGGAGAATTGAAATCCATACTTTACTGCAATATAATAATTTATTTATTTGAACACGAATAATCGAAGTGCAGTTTCTTAAAATGAAACCTAAAAATATAGCATGGCTCCATGCTAAAACATTGATCTGTTTTGAGGGGAGAAATCGGCGAAAAAGAAGCTACGGGATCCACCTTAAATTGATACGAATGTTGAAATAAACTTGGTAAGGTCTCACTCAGCTGGTGTCCTCATAACATCTTTTGAATACTCTTCTTCATGGCTGTATCCTGCTTCTCAACGGCCTCATATGTAGTCTAATAAGAACTTAAATATTTTGTAAGATATGCAATTGAATTTCATTTATAAGTTGAATTACCGCAATATTTATAAAACTTTTTGGCACACGAAAAATCTCAACACTAATAAAATAACAAACAGATCTATTGACCCGACCCAGTAAATCTTTAAAACTTTATATCTCATCAGTGATGTCGTAACTTAATATCGGTACGCGTTCTCATTTCAACGGAGTTTCACCTCAAATATTTATTTGAGACGAGGCGCTCAACCGTCGGGAATACCTATTACGCACACCAATGTTCTCAGTATTTTATAAATTGAACTTATTGATTTTATCAATTACTGACCTAGCCGAGTATTTGGCACATTGGTCTTTATACCTTATGTACATTACTTCAGTTACCGAGTATTACATGTATTTCAGTAGACTTTGAAATACAATGCTCCGAGTGTTTACTGTGCCTTTCATGGGAATATTCCGAAGTTACCACAGCCTCTGTCTGAAGTTTGAATAGATAATGTCTCGCTACTAAATCGAGATTTCTATCACTGACAGTATGGCGCTTCTCGTATTCGATTGAAGTTATTAGTTTTATGAAGATTGAAGCTTGCTCAGAATCTACAAATTCAGAAAAAAATCCAATGAACGCCAAACGCTTCGTGTTATTTAGTCTTTCCGTATATATATATATATATATATATATATATATATATATATAATATATATATATATATATATATATATAACAATATTAAAAATATTGTGGATATTAAAATATTTTGTTTACGATTTCGACTAATCATTAAAATCAACTTCGTTGAATTAAAACCAATTTATTAAAGTAACAATATCACATGTAACAATCTTTTTTATTAGTCTTCTAAACGCTAACACATGTTTTCTCCATATACTTATTACTTAAAAAAAGTTATAACATTTTGCAGTTTATGATGCGTCGTGAATATTTGAAACATGAATCTTGCCAGCGCTACTACTTTACCACGATGAATATCGCGATGAGTGTTGTGTTAAAGTAAAATCTGGACTTTGATGCCAGATTTTGTTGTAAGATAAATGATGATTCTTTTTAAAGTATCATTTGAATATATTTAAATTATTCCAATATTTTCATATACGCGTTAAACGAGCAAAATTTTTGTTTGTTGCCTCGGTGTACATTCAGTAAAGAAATAAGTCATTGGAGGCGCTGTATTAGAATACATAGATTAAATATTTCCCAACATTGTAAGTAGTACTCGTAGAATACATAGTCAAAAGGAAAGAATTTATTTTATACCTACGATAATAATCGCCTAACGGCTCGATCCTAGTTTGATGTAATGACTGCAAAATGGTAACCAGTATTAACGGATTACCTAACAGAGATTCTTTGAAACCACGAAGTCATATTGAATTGATTCACGAAGGATTAAGTAGCGATCTCATTGCTCCAATCACTACGATAATACTAACCAGACAGCATGATGCCACCTTTTACTAAATTAAAAATGCCATAGTTAGAATAAATATTAACTAGTATCGTACCTAACGGGGAAATTTAATGAAACAAAAAGGCCTAGAGTACTCATATAGATTTCTCGCCCACCTAATATTGTAGCTCAACGGACCGACACACTCCTAGACAGTAAAGCCCATCGCCTGAATATTTTATTTGGCATAGTGTTTTATTATCGACCTCTGCACGGTTTTTTTGCTGTGCATTTGATTTTGTATGTGCAAATAATAACTTTGATAGGGTACAAATTCTAGTTCAGATTTTACATAGTTCATAAATAAGCAATGTTCATCAAATCGTTTGAAATAATTTTAATTTGTTCAACTGTCGTAGAATTTTGAGAAGTTGCTATGAAAGGTGGCCATATCATATGTTATTGAAATAGTATCACGTGGAATGTTCCATGACATATTTCTATTTTGTATTAAATATGAAATATTTTGATAGTACCGTAAAGTACATATGTTTAGGAATGTCATATTAGGAGTACCCACTCGATATATAGGCCTTGCGAAATAAAACTTGTTCTGCCCTTATACTTCTTAAAAGGAAAAGTATGTGTTTAATTACACATCTCCTTTGCGCAATAAAACAATACGTAATCATTATACTTATCGTGAGCTCGGCATCGTCTCATACCATTACGCATGGTGAGCACGATTTCTATTGATTTAAATTGTCGTTGATTACAATCACTGAACACTGTGCTATCGATAATGTAGTGATAGGTCATATTTTGTGCTTATAATATTCAGAAGTGTATTTATATAGAATGTATGTGTTTGTAAATGTATGTGTTTTAAGTAGAATCTACTCAAAGATTTCCTAATACTGAGATGTCTGTGAATCTACCCGATGCGCTAAGTATTGTGAACAAGATACATTTAGACGTTATAATGTAAACAAATAAACCTTGCCGTTCAGAAACTGAATGTTTTACATTATTTTTGATTTGACAGGTAAAATCTCTTATTTCATCTGTGCAAATAAGAAAATTTTAAAAATAACATAAATGAATCTAATTTAAATTAAGTCAACAGAATAGAGGCCAAACCAATAACTTTCAGATGCTATCTGGTTTCAACAGTTAAAAACAACGCATCGACAAACACCCACTATCTATTTCACAAACTATTTCTAACGCATGTAGGCAGTCATTACACCTTAGATATGAAATTACGAAATATTAAACAGTGTTTGGAGACAAATTGCAGTAATTATGACCTAACATAAACAATTAACATAAAGATAAAAACACGATAAGCTGCAATTTACCAGTTCCTTTAGCCATAGCCGACTGTTTCTGCTATTGCAGTAGTTAAATTAGAAACATGAATGCCTATACATACCGTTGAAGTGATATCATGTAATCATGTTTATCCCAGTCTTAGCTTGTTTTGTCCATAACTTACCTGTAAAGAAAAATAAATTTATTAGAGAATTACATTAGTAGTCATGATTAGATACCGTGAAAAAGTACCTATTACTTATGTGTTTTGGGCACTGACCTAGTAAAATCACTAAATACCTGGGGCACTGTAAGTATAATCTACTGGTGGACATAGGTTATAGGACATAGGTAAAGCGTCTGTGCGCATTGGTGTGGTCTGCTGCCCTCCGATCGGAAGGGTGCAGGCTTAAATCCCGCGACTTACGTATTTGTACGTTTATCCGACGCTCTTACGGTAAAGGAAAACATCGTGATCTGCGCACGTCTATGATGAAATTCAAAAGGTTGTGCGTGAAGTCAGCCGTTCCGCACTAAGACCGCGTGGACGCCAAAGGCCTAAACATCCAATACAGGTAGGCACGTGCCCTCGGTGTGGGAGTATAATGAGCTGATACTGATGGATATATGTTTGCGCCAGACATCCCAGAACTCTGCTTTTTTATCAAGTTATCATCAGAGCCTGTTTGCAAATCAACTGTTCATCGGGCTAGAGGGAACAAATTGTTGTCAATCAGCCTATACCAATCTATTTATATTATTATTATGTCAATAAATATTTTTCTTTATTCCTTTCTTTCATGCATACCTACCTAAGTAGAGACTCTAGGTATTTATTATAAACATATGGTCATCCACCCGACGTGACTTTTCCGGTAATTGTTGAATTTGCAGGATCGTCAACTACATTTTGATAATATCTATAAATATAATATTGGTGCTGAATGGATGTATCTTCGCATATTATGAAAACTGTCATTACGACACTCAGGCATGTCTAGTCATACGGGATCAGGTATGCAAATACGTATGAAGTTATAATGTTCCCTATGTAGAAAGCGTGTGTTGCATCATCAATAGAAATGTCAAACACGTTAATCCGAATGCATTTGGTCATGTCTAATCCATGGTTTATGATCGTCCGTGTATAACATTATATCACGATTTCCGATTAGTTGCGTAACTCATTAGTCTTTTGGCGACGATTATACAACTTCATCTAAGATCTATTTGCATAAATAATTAATATCGACATGATAGACCGGTAGTATTACTATCATTGCTAGATTTATTAGTAAAATTAAAATATTGATGTGTTAGTCACTTTTGTACGTTTTGAAAATAAATTTAAGGTTCCAATTGCGGAAATAAATGAACTTGATTTATATACTTGGTATAGTTATCCTTAAACTTACCAAAAGATAATTGAAACGGAATGAACTGGGAAGAGTAAACACTAAGCGCAAGCAATTAACATACGACCTCAACGTCAGGATGACAACTGAAATGAGAACTGCGACTTATGTTCTTCCCGTAAACTGGTATGGCTGAAGGACACTCTCCTTTATGTTCCACTTGCTCACCTCGTTGTACAGGAGTACACCATTTTAACACATAAACCCTTTGGCAGAGAGTCGAAAACGCCCTAAAGAAAATGCATGACGCAAGAAAACCAGTGCGAGTGCGGCAACGGAGCATGAATTATTATTATTATTATTTAGGTTTGAGGGCTATTCAGGCTTATGCAGACCTGTAGTCACTTCGACCTAGAAGATCTTTTGTGACTCGCACCTCTCTTAGAGTTCATCTAATAGTTGGGCACTTTTTAGGAAGTTTAGGACCCTGCCCAACTTTATAGATTTGATGTCACTTGGGCATAGATAATAATTACCCAAGTGGATATTTCGCTTCCATTGTAGAGGACCACAATTGCAGAGTAGGTGCATTGGTGTCTCTCTCTCTTCCGCGCAGAATCTGCAGGTTTCCGAGTCACTTAGCTTCATTTTGTGAAGGTGACTTTTCAGCTTGCAGTGTCCAGTCAGTGCCCTTACAAGGACCCTGACCTTGGGTTTACTGAGCTGTAGCAGTTCAGAGGTTCGCTTCTTTGAGTAGGCTTTGATTAGCGCTTTTGAGTGAGCTGCCTCTGGTGACTCTAGCCAGTAGTTGACAGAGTCCTCGAGGAGCTTCCGTTCTAGTTCATTTTTCCTTAGGCTTTCAGGGATGCCACAGACAGGTTCTACAGTCTTTTGGATGGCGTTGGCCCCAGCCTTTGCGAGTTCATCAGCATTTTCGTTGCCAATGATGTCAGAATGACCTGGTACCCATTTGAGAGTTATCCTGTTATTTCCTCCCAGGTCATTTAGTTTGGTCACGCAGTCTTTTACCAGCTTTGATTTTAAAGTGGTTGAGCTTAATGCTTTTAGAGCTGCTTGGCTATCGGAACATATTGTTATGTTTTGGTTAACGCAGTTTTCCAGTCGATTCGCTTCCGCACATTCTATGATGGCGTATACTTCAGCCTGGAAGATGGAAGCGTACTGACCCAAATTGGTGCTAATGTTAGCCCTAGGTTGGTCTCGGTAGGCTCCACATCCTACTTTGTTACCCATTTTGGAGCCATCTGTGTACCAGATTTTGCTGTCTGTGCAGGTGTCGGGGCTTTGAAGCCATTCCTCCCTGCTCGGGAACTCCACTTTGTAGTATTTAGTGAAGTTGAGTTCCGGCAGCATGACATCGCTTGTCATGGCCAGAATTGGGTACTAAGTGTATTTTCCCTAAGGGATCTTAGTGTATTTGAGCTCCATTGAGTCACTCCGCTCCGCTCCATTCTGCACATACTAGCCCGCGCCTCCTTCCCTAAGTAAAGGTGTAGGGGCGGTAGGTTTAATACGGCGTTTAGGGCGATGGCAGGTGTGGATCCCATAGCCCCAGTAGCCAGAATTGAGGCTGTTCTTTGTAGGCTATTGAGCTTGTTCTGGCTAGTCACTTGTAGGGCTTTTTCCACCAGACCACAGCAGCGTAGGCAACCATTGGTCTTATAATGGCGGTATATAGCCATAGGGCGATTTTGGGTTGTATACCCCATTTCGGCCCTGCTACTCTCAGGCATATCCCTAGGGAAATTTTTGCCTTTGTGATGACGTTATCCAGATGCGTGTTCCATGTAAGTTTTTGGTCTATGGTTATTCCCAAAAATTTTACTTCCGTGGAAAACGGTATAGTTATCCCTTCTAGAGTTGGCTCCTTAAGTTTATTTAAGTTGCGTTTTCTCGTGAAGGGTACTATAATAGTTTTACTCGGGTTAATCGATAATTTTTCTCTTTACACCATCGATTGATTGTGTTTAGAGATGCTTGGAGTAATGACGAGATTGTGCTCTGACACGGTCCTAAAGCGCATATTACCACGTCATCAGCATAGCCTTGTACGTCATAACCTTTCTTAGAGGTCAATTCAAGTAGCTGATCCATTACTAGGGACCACAAGAGGGGTGATAACACCCCCCCTGCGGACAGCCTCTTGTTGTTTGATACACTCTTTCTGTGCCGTGAATACTCACGATTGCAGTACGATTGAGTAGCATAGCTTTGATCCACCGGGTCGTTGTTTTGTCGATCCCTTTGTGTACTAGTGCGCATTCTAGTGCGTCAATTGTGACATTATCAAAGGCCCCCTCAATATCTAGAAATGCACATAGGGCAATCTGTTTGTCTTCTAAAGCCCGTTCGACCTTGTCGACTAAAGTCAGCAAGGCGGTCTCCGTGGACTTGCCCTTTTGATATGCATGTTGTTTAAGATGCAGTGGTCGTTCTATCAGGGCCCCACTTCTTATGCATCTATCTATCACCTTTTGGTTTTTAGAAGGAAGGAGGTGAGGCTGATTGGTCTGAAGGACTTTGGTTGGGAGTAGTCCTTTTTCCCTGTCTTTGGTATAAACAAGACTTTTACAATGTCCATGATTCAGGCAAAATCCCTAGGGCATAGCTTGCCCTAAAGATTTTTGTTAGTATTGGAGTGATTTGCTCCATACCTTGTAGGAGGGCAGGCATGAACATGAAAAACCTGAAGAAGTTTTGTGCTACGTAGGTACTAATTAATGCACATTATATTATAAAATTAATGACATCTCGTGGGACGTTATTTATAGAGAAGAAAAAAACGCTTTAGTTAGGGTAATACGGTTTAATGTTATCGTTATTGTACGCGTAGATTAAATTCTCTTTACAAGTTAACGTTTTTCGTCGGTAGTTAAGTCTTACTGTTAATTTTAGACGTTATTTCAAAGATTTTAATATGTATTTATATATCTAAAACATTACATATAGAGTTCTCATGTAACTAACAGTAATTCAAGAAAACTTTGGAGGCAAGTGTGTAAACAACCATTTAGAGGTTGAGAAAATAATGTATTTCTTAATCAATAATCTTGTAGATAGTATACATTATATTAATATGCTTGTAGTTAAGGCACAGCCTTCATATAAGCTAGTACTTATATTAAAATAAATTTCTGAAATTGTTACAATAAATAAATAAAAATACATTGCAAATAATTTAAATCGAACATGCAAGCATAAAAAAGTTTTTTAGATTTATAAACACTGAAAGCGGTATAGTAAGCTGATATATCCTAACTTTAATCCACTATTAAATTTCTTCTTGAAAGTCTAGAATTAAGCGATACTGTCACATTGCAGAAAAACTAGAAAGGCAAATCCGCGTCACGTATTTAACTTCAATATGAATACATAATTACATCAGGTGTTGATTATGACTTAATAGTATTAAAAGCAACGAAGTGACAAATGAGTTTTGCCCATCAAGTCATGCAGTATGAAGTTTCTGTTATTGGGGACTGACTGATTGACCAAAAAATATTTACATAATAGTTTAGATTGCAAAAAGCATATATTTTATTTGATGAATCAACACATTGTTCATGCTTTATGAATTTAGAGTTTTGTAATTGCGTTCCTTAGGAAATATAAGAATGACTTTTTAGTAATAATCTGCATCTTACTTCCGGGGGAGAAGGTAATTAACATAAATATAAGATAATCAACAACGTTGTGTTTAATGTTTTATGTACAATCAATTAGAACTTTTGGTTTGGCATGACTATGGTTCTAATGTTGTAACTCGGGAATGGACAGTTATTAAATTAAGAGAATGAAATGTATGCTATGTGTTATGTTAATAGTACTTGCTGTATTAAATGAGCGATGCATTGCAATTAAAAGCCTGGATGCGGATGGTGATAATGAATGAGTGTATTATTGCGCACGCGCCGACGTCGGGTGATTTTGTGACCACCTCTGTTAAATGTTTATGATGGAACCAGATGTTGTTGTTTAATTAAGTCAGTCACGGAATAAATGTTAAGTAATTAATTCAATACAGAAGTTTTAATTATAACCATATTTGAGTCATCATTAGATTGCAATTGAACTTCTACTCTTATTATAATTTGTAACATCTATTCAACCTTTTGTCTGTTAGTTAAAGTTGGTAACTAGTAAAGTTTTACGTTTGAAGAGGAATAAGTAAAATCTGCATAACAATTTCATAGCATGAACTGAGTAAAACTTCCAATGATACACTAAAATATTAAAGATATAATAATGTGTTGCACATTATTACCTACTGTTAGCTTTAGATGAATTACAGACAGATATGTGAGAAGGGAAAGCAAAAGGTTAGGATTGATCTTCACTTAATATCCCATTCAAAGACTAAAATAATTATTATAAAAGTATACGCACTTGATCGAAATACTAGGCTATTGAACAAAAAGTCGTCGGCCAAATCTTTCCATCCCTGACCGATTAAACATTAACTGTTGCAACTTTTAATTTAAGTTAAATACCGAAGAAAACCTTCATCCGTAGTCGCACGGTATGCAGTGAATGATGAAGCATTTTTTAACAACATCATAAATTGGTGTCTGACGTTCCTACTCAAAAGAATCTAGATCCAATACAGCTTGCTTTTTTTCATCATGTATGAAAGCCCGGTGCATGACTCCCGGCTATGTGGCTGTCAGCATAATACTGCCATCCTAGATCGACAGCAAAAGGTATTGTTGTTCCACATAGAGATGTTTTGACAATAGAAGTGCCGAAGCACTATTGAGCAACGTCTACGTGCGAATAAGTACACGCAATTTATAATGTCGTAACACTACTCGGCCGTCCGTGCGCTCTGTAATTTATTTGTCGTCTGCTGGACGATGAATGTGGGCATGGGTAGCCAGTGAATCACAGCGCTAACTCAAGAGCATCTATTGTGAAGCACGTTATTCAAATACGGTACTAAAAACGGTTAGGCTAAAATGACAAATTTTAAATCGCTTGATCTCAAACTAACTTCTTAAATAGCGATATAAAATTAATTTGAGATAAATGAATATTGAAAAGACCTTCAAATCCTAATGACCGAAACGATTGAAACAGCAATCATGATAAATAAACAAAAACAAATATTTTGTCATCAAGATCAGAATATTTCCATGTTGAAAGCTTAACAGCTTATTTTAAGGTAAAAAAAGATAATGATGTTATTCAGTCATTTTAAATTATTGGGAAGAAACGTACATAAAATTAAAAAAAACAGTCTTAACATATATGTTTAAAGACAGTTGCAAAAATTGTGTAAACAAAAACAACTTTCGCCAATCTAACCGATGAATGTGACTTTGGAGAAGCACTTTCGACAGTGGGTGGCGGTGACTGCCCATTGTGTTAGCGAAAGCCGAATAAAACAAAAGGAACAACATACGGAAGTAAGTTTAACTGATTACACATGACAAGTACTACTTTACTCACATTATTATATAAGATATTACAATACATTTAAGATGGATAAAAATTGGGATAGAATTTAATTGAAATATAGACGACCCATTTGGTGTTGCGGTTGAGAGGTCGGCTGCAATACCAAGGGTTCCGGGTTCGATCCCCGGGCAGTACAAACATTTGTGTGCATGAACAGTCTTTGTAATGGTCTGGGTGTTTTCTATGTATAATATGTATGTATTTACAAAAAAAATGTATATAAGTATATTTATCCGTTGTTTAGTACCCATAATACAGGCTTCACGCTTAACTTGGGACTAGATGGCGCTGTGTGAATGTCAGTGGATATTTATTTATTTATTTATAAAATAAATGTATTTTTGTAAACAATTTTAATACAATTCACTTTTTTAAAGGCGATCACTTTTAAAGTAGAGCTGTTCAATTAGCGGTAATTATATTTATCAGAAATATTATACGTTCGTAGAATAAGATCAATAATTTGTTATTTCGGTATAATATCACAGATCAAAATGTATAGTATGTGCAATTCTCAAAACAATAAGTATGTTATAAACTTTATTAATAACGATTTAAATATATATATATATATATATATATATAATATATATATATATATATATATATATATATAATATATATATATAATATATATATATATATACATAGCAGGCAAACGAGCAAACTCATCTGATGGTAAATGTCACCGCCGCCCATGTACATTTGCAATACCAAGGCACTGAAATGCTTGCCGGCCTTTCAGCAGGGTTCCTTGCAGCACCACGTCAGCGATAGAATCAGCAGCAACGTCGGGATCTTCCGGCTTGAAGCAAACTCTGTCCAGGGATAGGACGCAAAAAAGGACCGCATCCCATCCCAGTCTGCTGACCTATAGTCCACATACGACGGCATCCTGCAAATTGCGGACGTATTGAACGCGTGAGTGGCACCGTGCTCCGTACTAGACATGTGGTCGAGACCAAATAGTCGTCTGATGTGAGGTCAGCAGAAGGTCCAACAGGGAAGGTATGGTTATCCACATCTGGATTCGCGTAGGCGCAGGAACCATTTGTGTCAAACCATATGCCAAGGCAAATTCATGGGCAGATTAACTGATTACTTTAATTAACTGATGTGTAAGTTATTATAATTCTCATATATTAAAGAAAAACCGGCTCTAATAGCCATTGTTCCGGAATATATTCTTTACAACAAACGAAACGTCGCGTAAAAACTGTTAAATCTGTATTTATGACTGTAGCGGATGTCATAAAATAAACATGTCTTTTCATCGAACACGTAATTTTTATGAAAAAGTAAAATTGAGCAGTAAAGCATCTTTAATTCTAACTAAGAACTAAGAAAATATGGGTAATTTGGACATGTCATTATGATAAAACTGAACCCCTTAAAATATTAAAGTTGATATCTGCTTAGTCGAAAGCCTGAGATCTAAAATACCAATGCGATAGCATTGTAGAATCTATTGTAGATCTAGGTATGGTCCAAATAGGTATTTATAAAACCATTCCGCTCTCCGTCACGCGTCTGCCCCAAAGAAGCGAATATAGCACTTATGAATAGAAACGCTTTCCCTAGCTATGATCGAGGCATCGTTCATTCAAGTACAGTTAGTTACGTCAGTTGTGGACAAAAATCTAGCTGTTTTCACAAGCGGAAAACTTGTTTTTGCAACTCACTACATAACTAAAACTAGTAAAAATAGTAACAACATAATAGAAACATATTTAGAAAATTTAATTGAGTGTACAAAATAAATAGAATAAGTAGATATCCACTCATAGACTTACAAACTAATCTTGTAATATTATGAAACTCAACAACAGTGCTATCACCTGATTTTCGAAATAAATTACGTACATAAATAACTTCCAACATGTTTGTACTGCATAGAGACTGAACTGGAACTTTGGTGTAGCGTACTTCTTACTAATGTCGATCAATCGGTCCAACATAAAATAATATTATATATATTAGGGCACTGAGCACATCCCTGATCCCATCAAGCCCTTCAAACATCAGGCAAATGTTTATTATAATGCTTTATGGCCTAACCAAATCACGTTTTGAGTTCTTCAGTGACTTCAGTTACATACATTAACCTAAAAGTGCCTGAAGAGTAACGCGTTTAAAATTCTCTGCGGAGACCCCAATCTCATAAACTATGTACCGACTTAGTCATACGAGTAGATGTCTTCGTTATAGCAGTGTTACTTCTTTTTTGTTTTGGGAGACGTTTTTAGGCGACAATTACAAACCAGCTGGATTGTTTGTCGATTAACAAAAGAAAATTAATTGGTGAACCACAACCAAATGAACTAAGTTAATCTTGTTCAGCAGTGGCCTTTTTGAGCTCCAATGGTCGATAATGGTCAAAGTTAAAATCCATTTATTCATTTTTAGGCTTCCAAAAAGCACTTATGAATGTAAATAAATAAGAAAGGAAGGTCCTAATTTTATTGAATTTTTTTTATTGTACTTTATAATAATAAAAGGATAAATAAAGCTAGCAATCATGTATTTCCAGAATCCCCAGTAGAGCTGTTTTGTAAATGAAGGTCACGAAATATCACACAAAGCGGGCATATTTTAACAGGAAAATGGAAGAGGTGACTCTAAATTAACTAAACTTTAAATTGAGTTCCGATTTGAATTACAGTTTAGTTCAATAAAATGTCAATTATTCGACAAAAAAAAATATGATGCCAATTTAAATTTGCTATACGCCTGCCATATATACATCTGTTAGTCTCTTTGCAAATTATAAAAATAACAGCTACAATTACAACGTAAAAAGTGGAGCTCATACTAGAAAATACATTTCAGTTATATAATATTTTATCCATATCACGTAAGCTATGAGCGATTTAAGTAAATAAGTGCAATTAGAAAGTAGCGCAGATGACTTTTTATGTTCGCACCGTATCGATAGTTCTTGGTATCAGGCTGGAACGGCACTATGTTACCACCTGTCTCCCCTTATATTACACTAATGCGAGTGGATTAGCTCTCTCCATGTAATGACTACCTAGAAACTGGGTACTTACTAAGTGCTAATGCGAATCGGCAATTAATTGATCCCCTTTTTTGTAACACAAACGGAATATCGCTTTTAGCATTCTGTAAATGATTACTGCAGTGAAGTGTTTTTCTGTTGCAGTTTTTTACGTGTTTATGTGAGAAGGAGTGTATGGTGATGGTATGATTAGGTTAACTTTTTTTTTTGTAGCGAACCCGAACTACTTTCCTAAATTTATTCTCCTTAAGAACAAGTAAAGTCATGGTCTGGTTTTCTTCTACGTAGGATATAGTATATATTATGTTAGTAACTATGTACAAAAAAATAATAGTAAATGTTAATCAGTAACTGAGTCTACTAAGTTCCTTAATTTGGTATAATATAGATAAAGGCTTGCGGTAGTGAGTTCAAACCTTGAGGATGGCAATGTACGCGCATTGATCGAACTTTGAATCAATTGCTGCCTGGTGATATAATTGTTGAGTTCAACGCTGCCAAAACCCAGGCCTGTTTGTTTTCAGCCAAAAAAAGTGCATTTAACACTACACCGTCTTCTCGTGACACGTTTATCCCTTGACTGATGAACTGAACATGCTTGGCGTGGAGTTGACGAGTGACCTTAACTTCAGCAAAAACATTGAGTCCAAAGCTCAAATAGCCTCAAAGAAGTTGGGCTATTTGAGCTTTGGACTCATCCTAAATAGGTGAAGCGGTACTTCAAACCAGGTCAGCTTCTTACTTTATACAAAGCTCAAGTCCGACCTAACATGGAGTACTGCAGTCATCTTTGGATGGTTCAGCAAAATGTCATCTTGCTACTTTGGACTCAATCGATCGCAGAGCCAGAAAACTCATTGGCGATCAGGCGCTCGTTAATTCTAAACTGCAGAGCTTATCCCACCCCGTAAAGTAACATGTTTGTCAGTTTTTTACAGCTTTACTTTGGTGAGTGTTCTTCCGAGCTCCACGCACTTATCCCATCGTCACCCTTTCACCATAGGTTATCAAGGCGAACTGCAAAATTTCATCCGTTTGTAGTTGACGTTCCCCGCATTCGACTAAGCGTTTGCGTCTTCTTTCATTATGCGTACAGCTAGGGAATGGAATGACCTCCCTGCGTTTTGTTTCCGGCCACTTACAACCTCGTGGCATTCAAAAAACGAGTGAATAGGCTTTTTCTGGCAAGCTCGCTCCATCTTAGAGCACGTCTCTTCCCATAGGATAGTCTGTGCTCAAGAGTAAGCCCATCAGAAAAAAAAAAAAAAAAAAAAAGATGTATTGTAAATAGTTTTGAGAGTTATTTACCAAAAAATATCTCATTGTGCTTCTTGCTCATATAAACTGAGCCAATGTGAGGAGTAGAAGACGTTTATTATATTTACCATTAGACCAACGCGTCTCAGTTCAAGTAAGTTAAAGCATCTGATGTGTTTGTAAAATTTGCCTAAAGTATCCCAAAACAGTTTATTAAAATTGAACTATTTTGGATTATAAATTATATACATATTATTTTGGGACTCAAAATTATCTTACGTGACAATATTTCATTGTCTACAGGCTATTAATATGGACAACCTTGGCACTAGTTGATGCTCTAATAATACCTCCCACCAGAGAGGCACAAAGCCAAGAAGACTCACTTACAATCATTAATACAATAAACTTTATGTAAAATATTTTTGGTGAAACACTACCGTTATCAATCATCTGAAAATTGGTTAGATTTGCGTTATCGGTAAAAGAATAAAGTTTTTAGGTTAAATAATTGTTATAATTAATTAGGTTTACTGTTTAGTATATGTCTCACTTAATGTATTAAATACGATTGGCAGCTTGCGCCCAGATATTAACCACGACCTTTTAAGGTCATCTGTCCACCTTGGGTGCCGTCCTACGTTGTCCACATAACATGTCTCATAGCAATATCCTAAAAATATTTATGTAGGTTGAAGAACCGTTACAAATAAAACAAACAAAAGAATAGAAACGAGAGCCAACTCATTTATCTAAAGAATGACAAACTGTTGTAAATTATCTAAACATGAGGAAAGGTGATTTATTATGATTATTTTTATTATTAATACATTGAATGTAATATAAATGTATTTTAAGGAATAGGCTTACTAGCGTATAGCGTACCAGAAGCATAGGTCTACTTGCGTTTACCGGAATATAGTAATAGGAACGTAAGTGACATCTCAACATTTCCCCCTTTACGAAGATGCATTTAACAACAACCTAATGTTCAGAGAATCTATCATTAAAAGCGAAATAAAAAATGCAGAAACTTTCGTCAATATGAATAACCGGTTTTAGACAGCTTTAACTTAATCGAGCCAAAGCCGAATCCAAAACTAGTAATAAAGCGGGTGCAGGTTTGCTTAATTTTGGAGAGGGGGGGGGGCTCTATGGGCTATGGCTACTGTAGTATTAAGACACCATTAGATAGTTATCTAAGAAAGTGCATAGATACCATAAATTTTACATAATGAGCTACATCGTACATCATTTATAATAATAAGTAAAAACTATGTAATTTTTACATTTTAAAACTATGTAAATTGTAATTCATATTTGTAATCAAGATACTGCCTATAATAAACTGCAATCATAAAATTTTGTGCCATTATTGTTTGACATAACCACCTATTCATACGAGCACCATCCAATCAATCAATGTTTGGTGCATTTCATCGTGTTTTATTCGACGCAGACAGGATCAATCCTTGACAGCTAACTTCTAAAATGATACGAGTCATGTATGTTATATCTACAAGCGTTCGTTATCAATGCGTTGAATTCTCTTTATTAGTGATACATTTAAGACTCTGTGAATTATATAAAGATAGATATTATATATAGGTGCCCAATAAGTAGCAAGACAAACTTCCGCTATTCAATTACTTTATAATGCTTTCACTTTCACAATGTCTAATTTGATAAATTATAGGAATTTAAGTGATATTTTTCGAGCAGTTTTACTTTTATACTTATACCTACATTATCTAGGCGCATGACAAATGTATAAAAATCTACATGAATAAATTATAACATTCCATTGTACATCTTAATCGATGACGTGGGTATTTTATAGGGAAAATAATCTTAAGACGCAAGCGCAGCACAGGCGTTCATGCAATTGCGATGGAAAAGTGTAGACACATAGTTTCATCGTCATCATCATCAGCTCAGTAAAGCCCTCAGTCCTCCAAGAGAGCAAGAGTCTACACCATTGACCCACCGTCACACAGTTTATATTTGTTTCAATTTCTGCTTTAGTTTAATATAACATTTCCACAAAAAAAAATGTGATAATTCGATGGTCTTAAACTACTTACTTTTTCCCAACAGACCAAAATCACGAAAGCGCTTTTTTCTCATATATTTAAATTCATTATCCGCTTTACTTTACTAGCTTCAATGATTTATATTGTATTTTTGAAGTTTTTTGACATTTGTTAGAACTTATTACTTGTATAAGCCTTAACTGAATAAATGGAATTTGACTTTAACCAGTGTGGACAAAATACAGATATATACATAGGTACTGCAATTGCGTGGAAGAGTAGAACATTAAAATCAGATAATAGTTGTCTATTGTAATGCAGTATTGTCGTGTTAGAACTTGCACGCGATAACAATAAAGATCATTATTGTGGTGTTGCAGCGTAATTTAAAAAACACTGTTTTCTAATTTTATGTTTTTTTGAATTCTAAGAAACATAACATTACAAACGTATTACTTAAAACTTGTTTCTAACGTGTACAAGATAGGGTTTTGAGCCTTTGATTGCGAGATGGTTGTAGGTACATATTTTACTTATTAGTCTCTCGCAATAACCATTGGATTGGATAAATGCTTGTTTTTCCTTTGTTTTATTATAAGAAACCTATATTATACAATTAACTTATCTACGATTTTTGGGGTCAAAGCGGTCTCCCATTAAACCTGACATTTTATAAGTACACAATGTAAAATACACAAGTTACAAAGAGATTTCTATGTACTCGTACTATGTATTTACAGAATAGTCTTGAAGTATTTAAATCCCTTATTATACCCTTTCTACCCTTTAGACACAAGATCATTGCTTAATCGGGGCTCGATACCGCTACGTTAATGTGATTTATTTCATTATTGTGTACGAACACTGATCAATTTTGCAAACATATGTTGTATCCACATTACCTACAGTATATGGTCAATAGTTACAAATACTGTTACAATTACGGCAATACTGCAATTGTGCCCCATTATATAAGTTTATCGTGAAGGATTTTTCTGCCATTTTGAATGTAAGAATCCCCATGTACATATTAATTGGGCTACTTCCCATCTCGTAAACTTCCCATTTCGTAAACCTCAAATTGTACCTATTAAAAAGTTGCGTTTCGTAAACATTCTATATTTGATACATTTATTCCATTTCGAAAATATTTCAGTAATTGCGGCTGTTGTGTATTCAATATTTTTTCAAAGGCAAACATGCAAATCCGCAATCCAAGTAATGATACTTGGCGGCTGACCTATATTAGGTATGGTAACAATTCAAAGGGAAGGTCACAGAATAGTTGCCAACAAATGACCCGGCACCAGTATTCAGAAAATAAGCCGCATCTCATATGCCCTTATTAAATTTAGCTCTGATCAAAGGGAAGGTAACATTAGGGCTTGTAGGTAAAGATAAAATATTAATAAAGGTACCAATACAAATTTATCAGACACTAAAGACGTTTAAAAAATACAAAATTTATATATTTTTACATAGACCTTGCTAGTGAATGAATTAGGGTACGAATACCGCCTACCGTTAGGGATTTGTTTCAAGTGTATTTATTTATTTTAGAACATATAAAGGCTACCAAATATATAAATAGCAACATGATATGTTTACTCTCCCAGGCATTTCCCCCACTAAACAACTAATTATCTTAGGCCTGTCTGTAACGTAAACAAGATATAATTGTTAATGTTCCTTTGTTTTTTTATTATAATAATTATGCATATATACTGTATAATGTGCTGTGTGTTTTTTGTACCTAGTACCTCATAAGACTCCGGTCACCCGACCTCGACATCGGGTAGTACATTAAACCCTCATTAACATAACTGAAAGACCGAAGCCCAGTTACTCTATTGTGAAAGCAATAATCAAAATGTACGTTGAACATAATGATTGATATTAAAGTTAGCATGTTAATTTACAATCATAAAAAAATCAATGGCTTTTTACTTAATCTATATAGATAGCGTCCTTTTTCTCGATACGGCGAGTTCGTTAATCACATGTCCGTACGTCTACTTGTGTATTCACCGTAAGATAAACTGATAAAAGTGTAAATGGATATGGCGCACGCAACGTCCGTTACATAAACTCCGTTATGTGCTTTATTCACTCATTTAGCAGTATTAGCCAGATTAAAGACAAAGTATGAGGTTTTTACAAAATAGGTTACATTTTTAACTAGTTTTTAGTGAAAAGTTATTTTTTATAAATCCTAACTTAACCAACTTTTAACGACTAGATATATACAGATTGCAAAATCTGTATATATTCACTCTCTCCATACCATAATCATTACCAATCTCGAATAAATCATTATCAAATAATATCGGGACCTTCAAAAGTCGTCTGACAATAGATTTTATTTTCTATCTAAAGACTTTTGCGTTACTGATGTTTCAGCAAATGGATGAGTATAGGGAGCCACAATCCTAGACATGGTTTTCATTAGTTAGAATGCTTCTATCATGGCTTGATCTTAATGATCGCCAGATGCCTACTGCCAATAAAGTCAAAACGAGCCTAAAGGAGCGCGATTTCCTATTATTCCAAAATAATCATATCATTTGTTAATCTCATCATGGTTCAGTGTTAATATGCAAATCCGAAGAGCATTTGGCAAAGTCGTGGATTGTGCAAAAAATACTCGTAGTATATTTTTTTCTAAACAATAAGGCCCGGTATCAGCTTGGGATTAAATATTTAAATGGCAACCCATTCAATTGAACTATGAGTACCTATCTACATGAAATATTAATGTTGGTATGCGGGATCTGTGAGAGCAGTAAAGCATGTACTATGTATATAAAGTTTATAGGTTGGGTGTAAAGGACATGAACTATTATAAAAACCACCTTAGCCATTCGGGATTCCTATATGTTTCGAACATCAAATAGGTAGATCCGCACGTATTAGGAGAACCACAGACATCCGAATATACAATTAGACTGAACAAGCCGCCAAGTTTATACGCAGTCCCAGTGTCGCAATTTCTTTTCGGTTCTTACCTGTAAAATTATTATATTTCTTGGTAAATTTACTGATTCATTGCGATGATGGCATGTTACAATTGCACAGGATGGCATTTTAGAAAAAAACGGTAATTTCTTCTAATATTCGTGCGTCTTGACTCGTCTCACAGAGCGTAAACTAGCAGCCAGTGTATGCTCGCTGAGCTTACATTTGTCGCACTTTAAACGCGGCTTGCCCCATCTCTTGTATTGGAAAATCTGTGGAGAGACCATAGAACAGAGCGATAGGTTTCAATATTTAGTAACTCCCAGGAAATCTTTCTTCTTAATTTCAAATCAAAGGTTATGGTTACTAATGAAAGATTAATACATATATCTACTGACCAGTGTTATGTGATCCAAGTTTGAAGAACGTATCTCACGGTAATTGTCTTAAGAATGACGATATTATCTGCACGAACAAAGAGTGATATCCTCTGATATAAAAGATTGATACAAATACAGTCATTAATTATACTTGAAGTAGTCACTAAAGTAGTTTATCCAAAAAATAAAGCTTTGACTGGTTATACTTGACAGCTTACATTATACTGAAAAATCTTTGAACAATAAACTACAAATTTTTAATGAGTACGTATAACCTCAATAAGTATAACCTTCAACATATAACATAGCTGAAGTGAAACGCTTTTCAGGGTATTCAACAATGTTGTAAAATTTCACGTAGTCTGCATGATTTAGTAATTCACCAAACACTTAGGGAAGATGTTAGATACATCTCAAGGATACGTTACATGAAGACATTTTAGAATTGCTAAGCGAAAATGAGTTATAAGGGAATTATAAAAGAAATACGACATAATGTTTGAACGTATCCATTGATCGGGAAGCATTCTCAAACTGGGCAGAGAAGAGACTTTTAGTTAAACGAATAGGCAACGCGTAATAGATAATTTTGTATACTCTGATCTCATTGCATGATTCAGACACCCATATTTGGACAACACCATCCTAACGCCCCCATCTTTGTTGTATATTTTATTGATCAGTCAATGACGCGTTACATATGGTACTTCCGAATCTAAAGAAATAAACGAAAACATTTGTTTATTTTGTCTCCTAAATAGAAAACATCATAGCTATGCTAGATTTTTAACAAACTTATCAGTTAATTGTTGTCGTTTAAGTAAAGCGGTGCACAAATTCTCTGAAGCGTAAATGGTAGGTTGATATATATATTGGCCTCAAAAACAAACTTTATATTTTTAAATATAATAAAGCGCTGTTTTGCAGAATACGAAAAAGAAGATAATTCGTAATGAATATCTTTTGTTGCGGTATGGTTTAAATATAATAGATGACATCGGTGGCTCAATCGTGTGGACTGTCGCCTTCCTACCGGGAGGGCTGAGGTTCAAATCCCGACACGTACCAATGTGTTTTCGAAATTTCGAAAATATATGTACGTTATCCGACGCTCTTACGGTGAAGGAATACATCGTGAGGAAACCTTCATGCACGCCTGCGAAGAGATTCAAAGGTTGTGTGTGAAGTCATCCAATCCGCACTGGGCCCGCGTGGACGACTAAGGCCCAATCACCCTATACGGGTAGGCTCGTGCCCCTCGGTGGGACGTTTAATGAGCTGATGATGATGATAATAGATGAGAATCTTCCCACGAGGCTTGTGTTATACTAATTAAACCTCTCTTTGTGACACAGTGTGGCTTTAATTACATACTATGTATATTTAATATTTTTGTAATATATGAAAGTCCGAACATCATTTCTCCGTTACCTTTAGTCGTTTTACTTATTACTTCTAAATATTTGTGGCATGAATATGAACACAAATATTTAGAACTGCTTGTATGATCTATCTCTTTTCTATGTGTAATAATATGTTTTACAAAAAAATACTGATTAGTTCACGAAAATTAAAGCTGGCTATTAAGATGGAGCTACATAACGATTTGAGGATATATAGATATTTATAATGCCGTATCATTGGAATTGTCTTAAAGGTATTGGCACCTGCCTTATGGTTATAATACTTATAATTGTCAGTGCTAACAAATGTCATACACCCCACTAGGAGANCAATTTATTGGTTTCATGAGTCATTGTTTCGTAGCTTTTTAAGCTATTAAAATACCACGATTACAAATAGAAGCTCGCCTACAGCTGATACCGTTGTTATGTGATTATTTATAAAAATATATTAGTTTGAGCTACATTGTGAGGTAAAGAAGTAGTTTTATTAATATTCCAACGGTAACTTACCAAAATATATTTGAAAGATTCTCTAACACACCTTACGATAAACAAGGGATGGTAATTTATTTTATTATTTATTTTCATCCAACTCGACCCGGCTTTGGTTATTAGGTAGACAGGAGTAGCTTTCGTTTGACAATAATTAAAACCCAAGGTTAACAATCACAGTATAAAATACATAGACATAGAGTTACCACATCAATGATAAAATATGAAAGTTGAAGTCGATGCTTAACATTTTGAATCCAGGTATCACCAAAATCAAAACAATTAGTTTCCTGTCACGCAAACATTTGTCGTCTGACACAGTGACAAGTAAGCAATATGAGTGAATCATTCATACGAGGAAATAAGGATACCTACGCCCAAAACATATTATGAGTAGGTATATGAGGAGATAATATAAAGCTGGCGTTGTAAAAACGATGTCAAGTACGCGCAGATACTTATAACGCTTTGCATATCTCTCATGAGAGCTTCGCACCCAATAAGCGCTGTCAAACGTTCAACACTGCGCCTGGTTTTCATCGTGAAGAGTGTCTGAATCGAATTCTTTCGATCTATTTTTAGTGGGATTGAACATGTATTCTATTTCATTTAAATGATTGTTGTATTATAAATTACTCATACTCTAACATTTCACGAGTCTAGTTTGGTAAGCGGCCCGAGACAAGGTATTTATAATAATAAAGGTAAAATTCGACATTACATTTCCAAATTTTCGGACGTGACATTATGGTATATCTTAAAAATCATAAAATTTTGTGACAACTGCATTATAAAACCACTTAAATTCATTTAACAAAATAGTATTACTTAATTTTCGTAACCACTTAATCATCGCCACAAAAGCGTTATCATGAGTAAAAATGCAATGAAAAGATCATAAAACTGCAAACAACTTAAAGTTGCTTTGAAGATTGTACCGCGGAAGCGACGACTGCATGCTAGTCAACTAAATCACGGCAACGACTGATAGTAATAAAACTGATAGGTTATGGCCATGTTCGTCCCGTGTGCTGCAAAATGTCCGAGTATCGAACCAGTCAGTGGTAGTAAAATTGCAAGGAAAAGTTGGCGCACTGCCAGTCCTGTGTATAGCCATGGAATGGCGCGATTTATTGTTTGCAGAGAGGAAACTCTTATTTCTTATTCATGTGGACACAACACTTGGTACGATGAAAGTAAGACTGCTCGAGTTGCTACATGTTGCTTTTACACGTCATTTGTTGTGGAATTGCGTTTGTAGCTTCATGATTTTTACTCGACGTTGCAATGTAAGGTGCTTAAAATATGCTTAAATGATTATTGTCATCACACATCTTAAATATTTGTATGATAATAGAACACGTGTTGAACATTTTGTATAATGTCTTCAACACTAACATCGTAGCAAATCAAAGTAATTTTAATTTTTTACATATTTGTTCTGTGTCGTTGGTATTTAGAGCACATAGTGGTTAAAGATGAGCATTGTGGGCGTTTGAAACACGTCTTGCATATTCTACTTGGTATTACGACGAGCGATTTAGTAAAAGTGCTACGGGTTCAAAGCCCGCGTATTTCAAATTTTGTGGGCGAAACATGTGATTCTGGTTTTCTCTCTCTCTCTCTTAGCCTCTATTGTCACTGAAAGTACCCCTGTATTCATCGGAGCGTCATGTAATATAAAATGCCCAATCATTTTTTCACTTCTCATTTTTAAACCGGCTAAGTAGTAACTTTTTTATTCAGACCCCATATTGAATATTAACGTATTGATACTTGTGCACGTACAGTTTAGAGTATGGGAGTGGCAATAGCTGCGTCACCAGTTAAAATTGTAAATGCCTTAGGGGTTGATTATAATTTAGCTGCACGCAATACGAGGCGTCCTTACTCTTGTTAAACTGTCAGAGCTGCGCTCATTAGTAACGGGATTTCTCTAATACAACTCATCAACGACTATACCTTAATATAAATTATTCCGAATATTATACGTATCAATATATGTATGTAAAGTTATTTTTTCATCTATTAAACCCCGACTTATCACCCTGGGCTAATATTAAATGCTATAATAATAAGTGAATGGATAAATATATTTACTCTCTGAGGAGATGTGTTTGTATTATAATAAATTAAAACTAATATAAAAGTTTTAATGATTCTTATTTTTATTAATTGAGTTAAATCAAAAAAATATGATTAAATCACGAAGTTACCTAAGCTATTATTATTATTATTTATTAAATATACATACAATGACTCCGACATGTTTTCTTATACATGAGTTTTGAAATTAAATATACTTAATTATACTTAAACCATTGGCTCTTCGTGTTACGCGCCATCTCATGCACCACCCACTCTTCACTCGAGAATTGCCGATTTTTTAACAAAATTGTAATCCAATTTATTTTGCTCACTATGTTTATATATGCATACCGATGAAATATAATGCACAGATACATGTTTTTCCCTACTGATCAATCATAAAATATTGCTGACCAATTAGTTATTTAGCGGAACAAGCTTATTATGAAAAATCGTGGTATGATGCCTATTAATTATTTAATCGTTAAACATTGTCAAAATTATTTGTGAAACAAAGATTGCTGCCTGATTTTGATTATCGCAGCAAAATCTTTGTATGCTGACCATATAATTTATTAATTTTGTTTTAGTTTGACTCACCAAATAGTTCTTTTGCGTATCATCTCTTTAAATAATTGTGTTTATTTGTAGGTTCGATTTTGAATTACTCCCTAATTAAAAAACCTTTTATAGTTCCCTTACCAACGAGACTTGCTAAGAAAAAGCAGTCAATCGTAATTGTAAAACTGTCTTTTTTACAGTATCTGTAAATGAAAGTATACACATGTATGTGATTCACACATTTTATTAAGAAAGCCATCTACACTACAATTGCGTGTGTATATGCCTCATAACGATTTTCATACAGTGAACATCGAACTGAAATAACCAACTGTTTAAAACAGACTTTACAGTCATGAGGATAAAAATCCTTTTTGCGCAGCAAAGGTATACGAGTACTCGGATGATCGATGCAGACAAGTGAGGGTAAGAGGGGTCGCCGACAGTCTCCCCTAACCTTGGTAGGGTTCCTGGAAATATCGGCTTCATTCAAAATAAAAGCCTCATGCCCGCTGAACTTTTAATCTAGCTTAAGGTAACTGTAGTATACGATAATCTACGTCTTAATATTCCATTACAAAAATACCCCAAATACTTTTTAAATTACAAGATAGATAAGTAACGACAGATGGTTAATTTAAAAAATGACAATATAACTTTACGACGCATTTACGTTTCAACTGTTTGACAACGTTTAAGTCCTAGCAGGTAAGGAATATCTATGTTATAGTGCAATCAACTGTAGGCTCGAGGTGGTCATATAGGGTGTCCGTCCCCTAAGCCGTTAATCTCCAACTCGATCCCCGGAGTTTTCGTGGAAAACACGCACGCGGTGATTCATCGTTACATACCTAAAATAAGGCAATATGTATAAGAACATTGAAACCTTTATAACTCGTTCAAAAATATTTTTCTTCAAAATAAATTTCTTAATAATAACAGTAGGTATACTGTTCAAATAATTACACAGGACAGTTTTAATCACTGGAAGCTATGTAAAGAGCTAATTTAGTAAAAATTACTATAAAAAGTAATAAAATTCATTTCAGTTAGTTAATTATTTATTCATATATGTTATTATATATATAGATGTAGTTAAAAATATGTTAAAAGTAAAAACATTAATAATTGTATTTAATTAACTACATATCAAACAAACAAACTAACAGAATGAAGATAGTTTATAACTAGATTTCATCTAATATAAATAATCTCATAGTAAAGTAAAAAGTTGACTAGTTGTACTTATTTAATGTTAAAGGCTGCCGCGTTTTGATTTAATAAATGCAACCACATATAGAGCGGAAGGCTATTTATTTGTACGCTCTTCCGTCAGTAAAGGGTGACCTGTATACCAAGCTTGTACGATCAATGAAACTGGAAAACCATCATGACCTAGCTTATGGCTATGACGCATTTCCTTTATCACTCACTTAATCCGCTCGTTACTTGCTTGATGTTACATAGTTCTACAAGCCTTATTAGTCCGAGTCGCCTTGAAACATTTGGAGGCTAAATCTTTTCGCCTTTAGTTTTAAATTAACGTTGATTGATTGATTTTGTTACACTTTCCATTGCTATGGAGAAATATTTTTTTATGAATGATTCAGTATTATATCTATTGTATCACGTGAGACAACACTCAGCCAAACGCTCTCATATTTTCAATAAAAAAATATTGAAATTGATAAATTTAATGTTTGTTAAAATGTTAACGAAATGATGTTATTAAATAATTCGTTTTGCATCCGAAGTAAAATATCAAGAGAAGTACGGTGTAAGAAAGGTGAAGGAACACAGCTGAGGAAACCTGCTAACGACTACGAAGTAATTCAAAGGTTGTTGCTGAAGTCGTCCAATCCGTACTTGGTCCGCATGGACGACTAAGGCCGATACACTATACGGGTAGGCTCGTGATAATATTATAAATAAAATATAACATTCCCTCATCATCATCATCAGTCCATAACATCCCAATACAGCGACAGACCTTCTTGTACACCATGGCTATGGGGAGTTATCATTGTCTGTTTAGTAAGAAATAAATAACTAGTTAGTAGGAATTTATAAATTAACTTACTTATTTATCAACACTTAATGAATACTCTTTACATGAGGCTGTCAACTTATGGAAACTATACTGTACTATATAATATGAATAAGTTAAATTTAATGTAGAAACCTCAACTCAACTTGAACTTTATTTTTAAACTATGAAACTGTTCATATAAGTACTTCGGCTTTTGTAATCTACTTCGGCTTGCAGAGAGGTTTAATAAACACACATACTGAACGCTTTAGCAACTTCTCAAGATATTCAGATGAGAAGAACTCTCAAGTGTACTTAGTAAAGAACAAGTTTGTAAAAGTGAAGTGTGTTAGTAAAAAGGGTGAATTTCAGTGTATTTTCTATGGTGCAATTACCATTCAATTCAGTGTTTTAGCGTAATGCCGGCGTGCAGTTTTCTACCTGTGTTACGTACCAATCGTACGTTTATAATTTAAGACGTTAACAGTTTTCTGTGTAAAAAAGCTATCAAATGAAATGTAAGTTGCGTAGCCGGTATTCTTATATAAAAAACCTAGGATATTTTCTGACCAAATCAATAGCCGATTAAAAATAACAATAAAAAATACTTGACAAATTTTTGTAACTCAAAAGAAACAAATAAAACATATAAGGAAATCTAACCATAGACATTTCATGGAGATGCTATAACAGACAAGGTTTACATGCGTAAAAGTAAATTCAACTACTTATTATGCTATATAATCACAATTGTTTTTTAATTGACTATAGGAGAAATCCACCTACTGGACAGTAGGTAGAGTTTAAATGAGTGACTATCGAGTTTCTAGCCGGCTCTTTTCGAAGATCATACTTACTTATTCCGAACCGGTGTTAGAGACATAAAAATATAATAATAACAATTGACGATTCCAAATTATCCGTAACAGATTTATTTGATTGGTACTAGACAAAGACTTACCCAAGAATAATAATAATAGTTATCACTTTAACTAGACATTGCGTGTTAGAGGATCGCAATGGACTGAAGTAATGTTTGGCAGAATGTATCACAACGACAACATATGAAAGAAATAAAAGGTAAAAAAGAAGTTATTGGGAAATATATTGGGCCACAACACTTATTAAATGTTACGAATGATAGTGATTTACTCGATGCGATACAATTACTCGTAAGTATATAGTTCAAAGTAAACAAGAGTTATTAAGATAAGCAGTACAGGCAGATGCACAAAATGTGCATTTGCCTTTGACACCTGGTCTCAAAACACCTTGTGTCTCTTATATCCTTTTTTGGTACTTGACGTTTTCCCACTCGCCTTATCTTGATCCGTGACATTTGAGTCACAAAACTGAGCATTTCAATTAGTTACAAGAAATATGGCAAAGACCACTTCTGGGCCCAATGCACAAATGGTTTTGTTATAATGACAACGTTATCTGATAGAATATTACAATTTCGATATTTTTAATAGCGTCATTTCCAAAATTAGAAATCGTTTATTCATTCCATTGCCATTACCATTTAATTCACAGTATTTTATTTCAGTAGATGTTTACAAAGAAGTCTTATAGGCTGACAAATGTACATCTCCAATATACATAGGTACACTAAGTATATCGTCAGTAATTTCAATAAAAACCAGGAAACTTAACGATGAATTGCGTGATACTATGAGTTTATACTATTAGTTAAGTTTGGACCGACAACTTGCGAAAGGTTGCTGGTGGAGGCTGGATTAAGAAAGCGGCGGACCGGGATAGCGGATTATATGAAAATAATATATCAACTTGTATTTATATAACTAAGATGACTTTAAAACATCCAAGTTTAAAATTATTTGTGTCAGTAACGCAATTGACTTTCCAGTTCCAAAAACGCAACCAGACATCTGCATGTTCATGACACGCGTATCGAATATCTAAATTGGTTGGTACAGTTTTGTGAACGTTCCCGCCATTTCTATTTCAAATTAAATAAAAAAATAATCTTTTATATTAGAACTCTGAACAATATGTAAGTAAGAACCAATGGTTCGAATTATGTCAATCTTATTCATCGCATCTAATTCATAAAAAATCATAATTCATTGAAAAACTTGTGGAAATATGTAAATAAAGTTTTACGCGAATGCGTATCAAATGATATTTAATATGCTCTTAGGATAAAATTAAAATAAAATCCTGCTAAAATATGAAAACCTAAAAAATAACACATAAATAATTAAAACAATTATAACTCACAGTTAAGGAAAAGGGAGAATCAAGTAGGCGTCTGGTCCCAGTCTGCAATTGCTACCGAAATAGATGCGTACGTCTCACGCAAACTAGGATTAAGCTTTCCTATCATCAGACGAGTCCTGGGCAGAGTTATAAATAGAAATTAGAAGACCCAACTTCATAGTATATTTTACAGAATTTTACTATTATCGGTAGGTAACATATTATATGTAAATATGTAAACCAAGCCTTAGATTTTATATCGGTGTCAATATTAGATGGTAGCGCGCTAATTCTAAATCTATGGGAGAAGTTCCTATTTTACCCTTTAAAGCAAATGAAGGTAGTACGAAACTTATATCTGTCTGTAATCAAAAAGCTATGTCGATTTTGTAAATTCTTACAGTAATTTATTATATAAATAATTAAAAGTAATTTATTATATAAATAATTAAAAGTAATTGCATGATATAAATAAAAGTAAATCCTGTTGTTATGTTAATTATAAAGTCCACTCAAAAGATAATAATACCAATTCAATTAATGTTAATACTTTCCCATAGCACATCGCATACATTTTAAAAGCCAGGATTTAAAGAAAGTGCATACTATTCATATATCCGCAATGCTATTGCAATATTGACTTTAATACCATTTATCAAGGTGCAAGTGTATTGCTAGGACAGGAGTGGTCAAGCGTAATATAACGCATTGTGAATACTTTCGCTGGATCTTCACATGAGTGTGAAACGCACACTAATGAGAATGGAATGGCATTCAGTCGTGAAATTGTAATTTTTACTTACAGATGCCTGCAGAAACAAAAGTAATATTGTTATGTTTGACGACCCATTTTGTGTTGCCGTTAAGAAGTCGGCTGCAATACCAAGGGTTCCGGGTTCGATCCCCGGGCAGTACAAACATTTGTGTGCATGAACATGTCTGTTTGTATGGTCTGGGTGTTTTCTATGTATAATATGTACTTATGTATTCACAAAAAAAACTAGTATGTTTATCCGTTGTTTAGTACCTACCCATAATACAGGCTTCACGCTTAACTTGGGGCTAGATGGCGCCGTGTGAATGTCAGTGGGTACTTATTTATTTATGTAGGTTTGATTTGTTTTTTAAACAGCACGTTGATCTGTTTACTATAATTTTACTAGATTTTCATTATGGGATCTACGACAAAGGTACTCCGCCATACAGTTTGCTTGGTGTAATCAATGATATAATAAAGTATCTTTTTTTTATTAATACAGTATATCATTAACACCGATGTATGAGTTTTTCAAAATAAATCCTAATACTTAAAGAATTTAAATCCTTTAAGTATATATAACGAAATATTTGAATAAATATAAATTAATAACAATTTCGAAGGAAAGGTATTGAAGCTTGACAATTTGAAATTGAATAATTAAAATTTAAACCAAGAACACAACGCCAATAATCATCACGGCTCATATAGGCGACAGTGATGATAACTAATAAGAATTTAATGACTATTATCTCCAATAGTAGCCGGACTAATTACTATTGGAACTTGCCAGGGTAATGAAGTTACCTAATATTGAAAAGACTTCTTTGATATTAAAATTTCGAAGGCCTTTTAACATAAGACTCTCCCATCTGTGGATGTTTGGTGAAATTCGCAAGTGGAATTGCGATGTCAAGATTTACCGTCACTCTTTCCAAATATAGTACTACTTCTTTTCACGATGGGGTGGCACCTGAGTCAACAGTTATTCGTGTCGCAGACCGAGGGTGGCATCGATTGGACGAACCCCTAGGGATACCGGCTAGGGTAGCCATCGAGGAAACTTTCTTTAGTATGAAAGTCAATCTTATTCCACGCTTAATTACTTGGGTTATTAAGAGAGGCTTAGGTGGTATGGTTAATGTCATTTCTGACGATGTACCATACCATTACATACTAACAGAGCTTATTTTTAGTAACCACGTCGTATAATAAGTATACCACTTCGTATAATTTAATTTGGCATAGTTACTTTTGTGTAACGTTAATTTCGTATTAGCTTATACGAAATTACCTTATAGTATAGAATATACCTCTAGGTGTGGTACTACTTATTTATTTATTTGGTCCACCAACGTTTGTGTACGATATTACTCAAAATAAAATACATGATAACCTTAAAAACTAATTGCCACAAATATTTAAAGGCAAACACCGCATGCATTTTAATCTTAGTAATAAATACTCCCAATATAGTTCCCAGTGAAGTGAAGTTACTTACCTACCATTAGGTTATAATTATTTATTATTATCTAGCCAGTAATAATGAATAATATCCAAAATTTATAAATATATTAGACTCATTATAATATAATATAAACGTAAAATAAAAAATCTCGGACGCCCATTTGCGAGCGAAATTAAGGGATTAATTAGTTTTCTCACTATCTATTGTTGTTGGGAACGTCAACGAGAGCCTACAACCAGGGATGACACCACCGTCATTATTTTAAGTGAAAATTATTTACCCCTAGCGGTTGCATTAAACTCGAGTGCTTTATTCTTCACCCAATAAATCATAATTCTTGTTAAGATATAGGCACCTTAATAAATAATATTGAAGACACTTATGGAAATCGAAATGAAATATTTTATAGCTCAGCGCATGTATAATTTGGCTGAATTAGGCATTAAATGCATAGTTTGGTAAAACCGCCGCCCCTTGCTTCATTACCATAATGCAATAACATCACAACCACGGCCTGTGACGGATGGATCAATAATACTGAATTTGAGTCTGGTTTGTCTGGAATACTGAAACTCCCACTGAGGAATAAATTTATGGTCAAATTACTTATTTACAAGCTCTCATTGAGTAAGTTTGAGTGCGGCTGGGAATATGGGGATAAAGTGACTATTGTTTTATTATCTGTCCTATTCTTATAAGGTAGGTTTCTAAGTTGAACATGTTATTATCAAAAAAATAATCAAAACATTCGTCTTGATCAATCAGTTTAAACAAATAAACAAGGTGTGATTAGTACATTCAAACTACAGCATTCAGTTGTAAAGGTGCTTAGTACATGTCTACGGAAATCATACAAATGTCGGCTCCAGTGGTATAATATATATGATTTGAATGCGTCTGGCGTACGAGTATAACAAACGTTCGTTTTAATGTTTCATGGCTAACGATTTCTAATGTCACTATGACTATATTAACGTGGATAAAATAACTGAAATTAGGTTTGCGTTTTTGCTTTTATGCTACGTTATAGTATCTTTATGTATACGAGTGGATACAATTAAAATCTATATTATAAAGCTGAAGAGTTTGCTTAGGACTTGCAGTCTAGATAAACTTTATTATAAAGCTGAAGATTTATTTGGCACTTAACAGTCTTGGCACCGACATCACATTATAAAAGAATTATTTAACCATTTCTTTACTATGCTTTAGCAAATGTTTTTTTTTACAATATTAAGTGATTCATATAAAAATAATAAGATACTATAATGTATAGTAAAGTTATGAGTCGCTACGATTTGTAAGTCCCCTCGATATCTCTTGTTTGCGTCATCAAACTCTGACTCCATTATCCCACCACGCAGTATCCTCTTCTCAACAAAAAAATCATTAAAATCAGTTCCTCATAAATCAAAATCAGCTTATATACGAAGATAACCGCGAACAAACATAAAAATACATTATATTATCCTATTTGTAATAGATTATGTACCGAACGAAAACTTATATACAATAATAGTTCGTAATCGAAACCGTTATGTTTAGTATGGGAGATAACGACTATCAATATGTAAGAATAATCCTTATAGTGTAACAAAACGTTATCGTACAATGCCATGAATAACAATGCCAAAAAAAACCATGAAGTTTTAAAAACAAAAAACCGTGTTACGGTTACATTGAGGAAACTATTGTAATCTCTATAATAATATTTTTTTAATCGAACTTCCGATTTAGCTATTGTTTAAGCGCCTGGAAATATAATCTTGTAGTGTCGAAAATTATTCATTAGTAGGTTCCGTTATTTTTTTATAAGAAACTTACGTTAAAAAGAGCGTTGCTTATAATAAAAAAATGACTCGCTTACACTCTTCGATATGCTTAATTTTAATATTTTTTATTTATTTCATTTATTTATTTCATAGGAGGACCAACAGCAATGAAACACAAAAATACACAAATAACAACAGGTAGCCAATTATAGATTCTCACAAATAAAGATTGTATAGAAAGAACACCGAATGCTTAATAAGACTAAACAATTAAAATACAACAAATGAGCCAACACAAAATCAACACAAGAAATTACTGAAATTTGGGTACTTTAAAAAAATAATTCCTACTCATAGCACTTCTCGCCGAAGCCACACTAGTATTGAAGAGATCAAAGTCAAAAATAGCATTTATATTGATTGAATTTATCACCAACGCGCCACAGATATTCATTTTGCCTATAGTTAGTACGGACTAGTGGAAGAAAAAGATTGTTGTGTTTTCTTAAACATCTAATTGGCACACTCAATCTAACACGGCTCAATAAATCAGGACAATCAATTGATCCAGAGGAAAGTTTTAATAAATAGGTAATATATGTTTCGCCGCAACTCAAAGGGAGAAGGTGATGTTTTCTACACAGCTCGTGGTAATTTGAGGCATCATACATAGTATTCGTACGATAACACAAGAACGGATACATTTTTTTTGGATTCCTTCAATTCGTGATATATAAATTAAATATCTAGGATTCCATACCTGACTTGCATATTCTAAAATACTACGCACGAATGAACAATATAATATTTTAATTGTTTTAATTTGGAAAAAATATTAGTTTATATGTTTCCCGTTATTAGATTGCATAAGGTTGGGAACTCATTTGTGGGATTAAGCATTAAAATATTTAATAAGCTACCACAATATGTAATTGATTTACCCCTGCATAAGTTTAAGTCTCATGTAAAGTCTATTTTAATAAAAAAAGCTTACTATAGTGTTGAAGATTATATAAATGATAAAAACTCATGGACATGTTGATTTCCACGCCTGCACTACTTTTGTTTTTTTTTGTTGTCATCTATTTAAATTTATATAATACTTAACTGCTTAATAGTACTTTTGTAGATTATTATATTTTTACCAATACATAATACGATAAAAATTGAAAATATAATTTGCTTTATATAATTATTTTGATTACAAATGAATCTGTATTCAACACAATTTTTTTGAAAAGAGCTGGTTTCTTCTCAGTGGAAAACTACCTCCCGAACCAGTGGTAGCTTCATTTGACATTCATAAGTGTTCTTTAAG
Source organism: Leucinodes orbonalis (assembly GCA_019425675.1). Classification (NCBI taxonomy): domain Eukaryota; kingdom Metazoa; phylum Arthropoda; class Insecta; order Lepidoptera; family Crambidae; genus Leucinodes; species Leucinodes orbonalis. Next base: position 19,604 of record PQWD01014659.1, on the reverse strand, counting down.
GACCTAAACTGAATAAACACTTTTCATTTTCATTTTCATTAAATGCTGTTCAAAATATTCTTATAATGCTTATAAACCCTTTCACTACCGCAGCATCAAACATAAAATATTTTCTAATGTGTTTGGAATGAATCAGATCATATTACTGAGGATTTAGTTTGCTATCGTCGAAGTCCCAGATATGATAAAAATGTCTTTTCCTTATTCTGATGTCATGCCCTAGGAAAACAGATTATCATCACCCCATAACATCCATTATGCACAACATATGGGAAGATCGGGGCGTAGGTACGTGACCCAACACGCGGGCACAATGCGAATTGGCTGATTGTGGAAGATTGTGGAAAGGACCGACGGTTTAACGTGACTCCGAAACTCGGTACCCCTTTTTTTTCACGAAATCAAATGATAAAGCCTAGAACATTCCTAACCAAACTGGAGAAAAAATCGCATGAAGTGACATTCATTGTGTGGTCTCGGATCAACAGATCAAGAAACAAACTAAAACCAACGTTCACACCACTATACGGACGCAGTTAAAGGAAAACAGATGCAACAGTGAATTTATCTTGGTTGTATGTACAAGTTTTCTTCTTTATTACATTTAGTGGCACGAGGAATCCTGAATAATAACGAGAAAGTTACCAAATGATTTTCCTTCTGCAACTAAATGTACTTTTCAAATGGAAAGAATCACTTTGTAATCAACGTAGTAATTAGTTATAATTAATAAGCACAAAATAAAACTATGCTATTCAAATGCAAAACTATTCTATGCAAATGCATCTACCGAAGATCCAGCCGTAACCATGCACAGATTGCTGTACATGATAGGTTATATGAAACATAATTTCGAGATTAAATGAGAAGATAAAACCTCTGTCGGATATTATAACGGTTTGTATTGCAACTAGAGATAACTGATTTGGCACGACACTGACCCTGATAAATAGACTAAGGTCACATGGTGGGTTCGATTCTCACTTAAACCATAGAACAGATTTGTGACGAGAACAAAAATTTTAATGTCGTAAAACATAAGACAGTTAATTTAAAAAATTAAACATAATAAGCACCTAACATAATGATTGAGCGAGTAAAATATAATATCTTAGTCAAGCTCAAAGGCAAAGTCATGTATGATACTGCATTTTAAATAAATAAATATCCACAGACATTCACACAGCGCCATCTAGCCCAAAGTAAAACGTGAAACCTGTATTGTGGGTACTAAACAACGGATCAACATACATATATACATTTATTTTTCTGTAAATGCATACATATAATACATAGAAAACACATTTTAAGCATTTAAAAGATACTTAACGCGTTGTTGCAGGAACACTTTATTATCAAACTCAACTTATAATTTCGCCATGATTTTGCTCTGAAATTGAGAACAGGCAGAAGTTTTCATGTTTCACGAAGCGATATATATAATGTGTGTAAGGTAGAGGCAAGTTTTAATTTAAAAAGTACGTTTTCATTTTCATAGACCCACTAGCACTGTTAACGATCGTCAGCGGCATCGTTTACCATCCTCAGTCGTATGCTAGTTTGCCACATTTTACTATTGAAACAATAATATTTATTCAGGTGGTAAAATGAGGGTTGTGGATATTCTTATAAAAATGAAAACTCGAGGGAATTACTTGTTTATAAGTCCCATATGAACGACCATATGGATAACTCGACGTTTCATTGTATTTATGACCGTGTTGAAATCGTGCCCGTCCTCGCGTCTCGATTGAACCAATGAGAGCTCGCCTGGACCAGTCATCGCAATTGAAATCATTAGAGATCATAAGCATTAGTCTACACAGTAAACGGCGTAACATAACAATTTTGCGATATAATTTATCGCATAGCAGATGAACAAATTTTTTGATACCACATAGGGGAAATGTTACGAAGTCTCGGCATCCAATATCCGGTATTAAGGTTAGTAGCCAATGCTATAAATTGTTCTGAATCAGTCAGGCCTAGCTCGATTTGATGTGGTTAGCAATTTTTATGTAAGAATACGAAGTATGTATTGTAAACACCTGTATCATCAGTAGGTATTGATTGGACAGATTCTAATTCTAAATTAAGTCATTGACAATTTTTATGATATAAAGCAAAATCTTAGAATTTCTATAATTAATGAAAGTATCGTTAAAGAATGAAATCAAATTCAAGAAAAAGTAAAAGAGTAATATTAAAATTATGGCACATTGAAAACAAAATAGTTAATTTTGTTTAGTGGGTAGAAACACATAAGAATTCGCACATGTGGAATTGTGAATACAGCTCAAGTATCACAAAGCCTAATACTGGAACTAAAATTAAACGTGCAACGCATTTAAAGGAGCTTGCGAATAAATACCATAGAGGATAATACACTTGAAATGCTAATGCATATATATACAAATAATCATTAGTCATACCGTATATTATGAAAAAGTGAATGTCATAGTAGAATAGCCAATGCCATGGCAATCGTTTTTAATACATAGCTAAAGCTATGTTTTACATTGGCAATCATTGTCTACAAACAAATAATCAGCTTATCGAATGACCTAATAATTATTAATAATTAAATAGGTCATTTAATAGTTGATAAAAGAGTTTACCATTCGGGCGATAATCGTTGAATGTCTTGATCCGCATTTTCTGTTCCCAATGTATCCTTTTTGAGTGTTCGATAGAAGAAGTCCACTATCACAGATCGGGCACCTTCATCACTTTACACTTCGACACATTGAGGGTAAACACCTCACATTTTGCGTCTCAAAATCGATTTTATTGATAAGTCAGAAAGGATACAAGCTACTTAGAAAATAATTAACAACCACTTTTCACATTGTTTTTGCGCGTGACAAAACTCAAGTAAAGACACTGCAAAGTGAAAAAAAATATATACAAAGTTTGATTTTATCGAATTTCCAGGGTTAGTCGCGTATCGCTTGATTTGACAGCTGCGAGCGCGTTATCCCGAATTCCCGTAACAAATATCATGCGGGCCGCGTGAATGAGCACTGGCGTGCGAGAGGGATACCCAACGCACTGAATACAGCTGCACGTGGAGGGGAACGAGTCGGGAACGGGACGGGACGCAAATAGAACGGGATTAATTGAAGTGTACTACGACCATCGCTGATTACAATTGTGATACTTAATCGATAGTTGAAAAATAATAAGTCGCGGTTGCAAAACATAATTCTTTCCGCATTCGCAATTTTAACTATAAGTGGCTAGCTAGAACTACGGCTATTAAGGTTTTTGCAATGTAAAAGTTTGTTAAATTATATGTAATAATCAAATACAAAGATGGCTGTCAAATCAAGCGAAATAGAACCCAGATCGTGCTAGCGGAGATAAATTGTGTTTTGTTTGGTAAAAGTACAAATTTAATAACTGACGTTGTTAATCGGATCACGACTACAGCACCGCCGTATAAACCTTCGAACGCGCAAGCGCAGCGCGCGTAACTGACGTACGCATGCGCGCCAACTTCATTCTAGTCATGACGTCACTTTTAAAGAATAGGCGGGAAGGTGAATGGTCTAATCTAAGTTAAAGTAATGGTATCTCATACTATTTCTTTAACTTAGATTAGACCATAATAGCATAAAATAGCATAATACCTACATGAAACTATACAGAATAAAATATCGCTAAATGTATAACTTCTAAATAATTTGAGCTAATTTACTGACTGCATCTTTGCGAAATATTTTAAAATAGTGGTTTTAAGACTGATTTATGGTACGGTCATCTAGACGTCCTTAACTATATATGAGTACCTTTAAAGTCTATCACTATTTACTTTTTCGGTGTTCAATTACTATTGGGCGTCGATTTTGTAATTTATGTGAATTGTTTTGAATTAGTTGCAATGATATATAGCGTACTTACAGGGTACATAATAAGAAGTATTTTAAAATAGATACGGAGGTTGTTGCAGTCCACTGCTGGACATATGTTTCACCCATTTTGTACCAGATATCGTGGTCCTCCGCTTTTCTCATCCAGCCTCCATAAGCGACCTTTCGCAAGTCATCGGCCAATGGGCCGGAGGGCGTCCTACGCTACGCTGTCCGAGACTGCAACAGGTTGAAGAGAAAGTGACTCAAAGACTAAAAGTAAATCATAGACTCATGTAACATTGTTGTTATTCTTATGTTTTTGGACATAAGCTAATAATAATATTACTAAAGAAATTTTTTTTTAGGAATTCTGAAAAATGTATTCCACCAAAAACATTCCATATAAAGTGCTGCCAAGACGACGACATCAGTTTTGCGCTGTGAACAATATATCAGATCGCATGTAGAGCCATGCTTCTGAATCTACACGGCCCAACTCTACCGACCCTAACTAAGAAATTTTATATATCAGTTAATATGTACGGCTTAGCGAATATTTAATTTCTGATCTAAAGTAAGAACCGATAAAGCCAAGCAATAAATATTTACTGATATGAAGAATTTGTTGAAGTAAGGGTCAGTAATGTTGGGCCATGTATATTGAGAAGCTTTGCTCTACATGAAATCTGATATCTTCTTCACAGCGCACACGGTATGTGGTCGACTTGGCAACATTTTACATGAAATGTTATTGGTAGGATTTAAGTTCTTTTTGCAAGTTGCTAGGCAGTATTTTTAAGATTAGTTTTTTCTTATTTACTTATTAATAGGTTCTTTAATTACTGTCTACAGTTCCGTGTAAATTAAAACTGGCGAGATTCAAATAAAATTCTTACCCACCCCCAATTTTAGAGGATGGGAGGCGGTTGTTTTATTTCCAACACACAAAGAAAGTCTTGTCAACAATTTAGTCCTACAAGTTTCAGTTTCAGAGATATTGGTCCTTTAGATAATGTTAACAGTCACTGTGCTTTTCTACGTCACTTGGTTCTTTAACAGAAACAAAATTTTTAAGCCCTAACAATTTCAAATAAGGTCTTTAAGCTTTACTTAATAGCAGTAAATGCTATTCTCTAAGTCTTACAAACTTAATTTTTAAACACCGAACTTGTAGAAATGAACCAAATATAACGGCACGTTTGCCAAATCAGTCATACGTATGTTCGCGGCAAGTGAATGACCCCGCAATTTGGAACGTGGGTACGGGTTCATGGTTTAAGCCTTTCATTTTTTCAGCTGTATGGAACAACTTCATTTTGCCGACAGCAACGTTGCTAGACTATATGACCTATGTCATATACTAAAATTGATTTTAATAAACAGCAATACTATGGATAGCAATAGTATGTTTCCAATGATATAACATAAAATATAAAATTATATTATTTGAAAGAAGAATTTATTATATCATTGTGTGTTTCAGATACATATATGCATTTTGTGGAAATGAATCTTTTACATATTTCAATAGGATTGGCAAGAATCCTGTAATCAATGAATATACTAGACTAAAACATTAACTGCAAGGCACTGGCCTTCCCGCCCAGCATTTCTTCTCAGCATATTAGGTCGTAACTAGTGTTACCAAGTGTCCCGATTTGCGCAGTACGTTCTGATCACAGATTAAGACACTAAGGGGTCTAAATCTGGGGTCCTGATTTTAAGTTTTGATTGTTAAATTACCGCAGCAGAACCTTATTAACCCCGAAGCTAAAAGGGACGCGAGGAAATGCAATTTTCGGGGCTTCTAAATTTACCCCAGTATCTTTCCCTTTTCTGATTTTATAAAACTGGTTATGAGACCCTTAACTTATTTTAATTATAAGATAAATTCAAATTTTTTGATATATTGTATAATATGATAGTTAAAAAATATTCAAACACGGACAGTTAAATATCCACATTTATAGACGTCAGTTTTTGCTTACTGACGGGTGGACTTTCTGCTTGATTTATACATTTAATTATGAATTATATTAATTTTTAACAATAACAACTGTATGCACGAGTATATGCACAGTAACACCATCTATAACAGAACATATCCATTGTCTGCGTCATAATACTTGATTGATCAAGACTAGCTTCCATTGCATAGTATCAAGCACACTGTAGGTTCTTGCGTAGTTCCAACAAAATAATACAGATGTCTCTTTGTAGCACTCTAGCAAATGTTTTGTAACCAGAAACCAATCTGGCATGGTTACATCATTAAGACGACATTCTTACATGACCTTGGTGTAAAGATAAATCGTCCACAACAATACCAATTTAAATGTGCATTTCAATTAAACCGCCCGCTAAAAATCAAAGTACAATTAAGATACTTAATACGTAGTCACTTGTTATGAGTGTTGATATTTTTTATCACAACCCTAATCAATCATGTCATGATAGAATATTTTGGCCATAGATAGGTAAAATACATTTATACTCGTTTCACTGTTTATTTAAAAATATATATTTAAGTTGATATTTACTTATGTGAATAGGTACATGACGTACGTATCTATCAAACCGTACCTATAAGATTGTTAATCTTATCTTGTTTGTTAGAGATTAAAAATATATACATATTGAAAATCTTATTAATATGTTTCTTTAACTTTTTTACTAATATTTTACCTACCTTTGTGTCTTTTCTTCCTTCGTTTGCGACGATATTTCTCATTTAATATAGCACTGCTATCCTCAGAATTCTCGGTATTTTCAAAACTATAAGCACCCTTAATAATTTCCACGAGTTTACACAAAATACACAGCACTATAACAATCATATCAAGAATGGATCTTTTGGATTGAGTAAAAAGATTACGGTCTTTTCTTTCTTCTTTTTGTGTTATATTTCCGCACTCGTACGTTATTGACTGTATTATATGTAATATCTAAATCAAATAAATTCACACTAACACTTCGTATGTACCACATAACCTTTATCATGTGTGATGTTATACACTTCACTTGTTTAACTACAACTTAAAAAGTTATAATATTGAGAGTAAAACGAATAGTTTATCTTTGGGTTATCAGTCAAGACTTGGCTGAAGGGAGGCGGTATATTGACTGCGCTAACACATCTGTTACACCGACAGCCTTCACGTAGTTTCTAAATATGGTTTTAAATACACACTATACACATTTTATACGTTTGGTGTCACAGATGTTATAACACCTATCTCAGGACGTAACTTCGATAATAAGCCGCGACGTTTTACAGACAAAGGTGTATAGTTCACACAAACTGTAAAGTTTGTGTTCAAAATAAGTATATAATGAAACAAAGACAATTGTATTACGCCGCCATGATAAGATAAATGAGCATCTAGGAAAATAGCGCAAGATCGGCACATATTGATTGTAATTGTTGACAAATTGGTTCCTTTTTTTGCCATTAGGCTACCGAACCATAAAAATGGTAAATTTATGTATTTACAAAGATCAATCAATTGACCAAGTAGAGCCCATTAGCAGGCTGCATCACCAAATTGTCTTTACAGAATGTCAATTTCATGCTGTGTTGTTATAAAGCCGTGTATGAGGCCGTCATGTGGTTACAAAACTAAGATACCATTGTTGGTTAAGATAGTGAATAATATAATTTAAAATAATAGCACATGCCTTTGAACTCAGGCATTGAAAACACAATGGTTTTAAGTATTCAGAAAGGGGACGCATGGAGGGCGTTCCGTTCCTAAGAGTTATGCCCCAACAGATATGCAGCAACCCGCGATGCGAATTACGGGAAACGTAACACGACGTATGTTATACACCTACTTTATAAGAAGACTACTTCAGTCAAAATATGTCGGCTGCTGTTGTTTTTTGCATAGAATTAGGACTAGGTTTTTTGACTTGTTTTTAAATAACATACACTGTCAAACACAAATATGTATATTATATTTATCATTGTTAATTTTGCTCTGAACGTAATACTTAATAAAGTAGTTATTTCGTGATAATAAGTTTAATACAATATATTTTGTGCACGTTCAAAGTGTTGCGCAAATCGTGACATCCGCGACAGACACTGTATAAGTTAGGCGTCTCTATGGAAATCTAGGAGGATACTCCTATTAATATATGGATACATTTACAATAATATTACTTTATGCTTACGGAGTAACCGTTGATATCTTAGCAAAAAGCGAATTTGATTTAAAAAACAACAATACAATATAGTTAAACAGATCCCCCGTAATCTTTTCCGAATTACTGTTTCTGCGTCGTAGTTTTGCAGTTCATCTGTTGTCACATATTTGCTGTGGACGATAATATAAGAAACCAAATGCGGATAAGATTGAAATAAAAAAAATGCCTTATTAATCGTACTAATAATCATCTTACAAACCCTACATTACACTAGAGGTTCTAAAGATTTCGTTGCGTAAATAAGTCATTGCGTACTTTAGACATATTGCCTGATGTATGTATGATTGTTTGCATTTCGATACGAATATAACTATTGCAATTTTGTTTTAGATAAGTTAGATCCTACAATAAAATTAATTACCTTATTATTGTGTTTTATATTAGTAACAGAAAATACAATTCAGTCTAAAATTGTGTGCTTTTGAATGACAACAAGATCTAATAAAATACGAGTACCTAACTACCTATTCATATTTGATTTTACTATATTTTTATTCCCTTGATTATTATGTAAATCTTGGAAATACTAGTATAGTGCGCATTGCGCTTAAAACACTGAAGTTGGTTTCAGATCCATTCAGGAATAGAAAATAATGGTAACGTAGTACATGTATATGAAATATCATATTTGTGGCCAATTTAGTTTAATTAAATAATCACCATAAAGTGATTAAGAATTATTCACTTAAATGCAGAAAGTTAAAATAACATTTGAACATAAAATTATATTCAGTGAACTAAAAATACGAACTTGGTAATATTTTAGGATTTATATCTCTTTATCATTATATTTTAACACTTACCCAACATCCTATTGATTTCGCCTTTTTCAGTCATTATCGTCGTCGATTTCTGTCATGACGTCGAACTGAAACCAACATAAAAAATAAAATAACTCATGGTTAGTACTTGTATACATTATTTTGTTTTGATGTCTACAAACTATAGGTAAGGTAGGTAGGTAGGTAGGTACACATAGAATAACGATTAACTTTAAAACAAAATAGATTTTTTGTGATGACTTCATCATTAAAGATAGCAATGTTTGAATACGTTGAAAATAACTCGTATCATAATATCTAAAGGGGTTTTCCAGTATAAAATAATAGAAGGACTTAAATATTTTTAAAACACAATCAACCCACCTTTGTATCACAACTCCCTAGCCACACCACGGTTTACAAGCACAACAAATACTAACACCAGACACAGAACTGAAATTACACCAATTTGATTGTATGAAACTTGAAACGTAAAATAATCACATGTTTTTCACTGAGGATAGGGAAATTAGTGGAAAATTAACGGGAAACATTGTAAAGATTTTTCCGAACGTAGCAGAGGCATCTCGCCGAGGGTTGAAGGCGGACTCGCGGAAATGCACGAACATAGCCGACTGAGGCCGAATGCAAATTTGGTACAGGCCCGTACTCGGGCAGTGACCTCTTTAGAACTAAAAAAGAGCTGTAATAATAATTATTTATTTATTTTCAATCAACATCGTCATAATAAAATCATTATCAAGTAACATTAAAAAAATTCACAAATAAGCATTCGCCTACGCCACATTACGCTTTGTCTAACTGGGTGTAGATTTTTCCTTGTCTTATATTTGGCTTCATGTGATTTTACTTTTGAGGTGTAACCTCACCTTTAAACCTTAAAATGGTTTATACGACAAATTATTATTTTTAATGTGGATAAATTTAACGGCCAACTTTTTTAATTTGGTATGGAATCAAATTTGAATGTTTGTTAAATGTTATGTTATGTTATGTTTTATCATTATTTTTAGCAATGTTTTGGAATCATATGTTTTTTTTAATGTATTATCTTGAGGAAATATACATATTGTTAACAGACTATCTTATGATCATTATATACCTGTTATACAATGTTTTCTCGCTAACATCAGTCCTTTTTCCTACTATATCAGTAAGAATATCTTAATTCTCCCCTGTCCTTTTTCCACCACCCTGCAGTGAGCTCGTCGCCATATTTTTCACGCATGCGCCCTAATTTTCCCACATTGAACAATCGCTACTCCTAGCTACATGCTAAGTGCGTGTATCACCAGCACGGTGCGGTTGATGACCATTTCCTGAATTATTATATGTCCTGATTCTAGGTTTGAAAATATCCAGCAAAATATCATGAAGGCGCTTACTGATGAAATCGGCAGGAGTTTAGATTCTATAGTAATGCGTGCGCATCAGTGACATTACGAGCACAGCGCAATGACAGCGGATCGATATTATGACGTCACACCATTGAGACTGCATTTCCTGTTACAGTTATATATAGGCTGCTCTAAAAATAGATATTTCATTTTCACGCGTGGCTAAGATTAAGTGGCATTATTATTATCATTAATTTAAATATCTTTGTGGGAAAGTTGGTGATACCTCAGATCTGATGGACTTTTATATTTAAAAACCATAAGTATAAGTTAATTATCTCAATGCAGAACAGCTTAGCTACCACGGTACTTTAGCGTATATGATGTTTAGCGTCAACCATCAATCAAAGAGGCCTGGGTCCGGAATATGGAGTCTGAAAGAACTGAAACCATTTTTATATAAAAATCATTTTACGGAAAATCACATCTTCATGACAATCTTTTGTTGTATTGTGATGTCTAACAACAAGATGATATTAGTTAAAATTTTATAGTTAACTTAAACGTATCTAGTTCAGTTGCAAACTGCACCAAAGTAGTCGCGTGACTATGTTACTTAAAACAAACAATTATATAACGTCCTAATTCGAACTTAAACTGAAAATGTTTTACTAAGGCTAGTAGGTAAGTGAAACGTATTTGATGACCTAATTTTTATTGGTGCAAATGGTGCAATAGGTGCCGTACTAATGATGCAGAAGCGATGGTCGTTGGAGCAGACGAGTTCTGGAATGAAGTCTGCGACTTGACAAGCGTAGCGTAGAACGCCCTCCGACCCGATTGACCGACTACTCGCGAAAGGTCGCTAATGGGGCTAGGTGAGAAAAGCGGTGGACCGGGATATCTGGCGTAAAATGGGGGAGACCTATGTCCAACAGTGGACTGCCATAGGTTAAAAGAGAGAATGAAATCAACTCAGCCATACGCATTAGTGTGGCGGGTAACGGCCTAGTTCGCAAAGAGAGCTAAAGTCAAGAAGTTGACTGTATGTCTAAAATTTAATACTACTACACTTGAACGTCACCCAAAACTAATTCACATAACTTTTCACTTTGAAAATGCGGACAAGTGATTACTAGAAAAGCTCCTACAGGACTTTAAACTGATTCCTTTAAAGAGAACACATAAATTAACGACAAAGTATGTTATGAGTACAAAACAGCTAGCGACAAAGCTACATAGCTACAAAGGTCATCTCAGGCAAACGTCAGTATGCCATAATCTCGAGTCTTTGGGATTAATTAGTCTAATAACAATTTCATGATATTTTAAGTGTTTTATTTAAAAATGTTATCTCACTTGTTCATTCAGTCTTTTTATGTTATATTTCTACATATAATTTATAAGTAGGTCTAGGTGGGTTCCACCACAGTGCCAGATATCGTCCCGTCAAATAGAAGTGCTATGCACTTTTGTGTTTCAAATGAGGCAAATAAGCTAGTTGAAATACCGGGTATAAGAGACCTAACATCAAGGTTGGACTTCTTCAATGCCGCTCTGTCATGGTCAGGCGTATCACTTACCATCAGGTGACCGTCGTGACCGTCCTGTTAACTTCGTCACATAAAAAAGGGTAATTATATAATTGAAGGTACAAATTCCCCCCTTTATTGAGGCTAGATAGCGCTGCGTTAATGTAATTATTGCGTTATTTATCTTCTTTTTATTCTTGGGAATTACTATTATATGAATAACTATGATATGATAATGTACGTCAAGTACAAATTTTAACTTACCCTAATTAATAAATATCTAATGTTATATTCATAGTGCTATTAAGTACGAAAATAAGGAGCTAGCAATTTACCTATGGGAACAACGGACACTATATAATTATATATTTCACCTACAGCAATAAAATCATGTTGTTCCTCGACACAAGTGTTTTACAAGGGGGATGCAGGGTCGCCTATGCAATTAGTTAGAGGAATAGGCGATGCAAGAGTAAGTTACATGTTTTCGTACTAGAACCGCTAAAAAACAATTATTAAAACTTATTGCTAAAAATCATTAATCAAAGGTTATGCATTTTTAAAAAGGCTGGTTTTATTTGCTCTAGAACTAAACAACAATATTATGTCGACGTCGAGGGTTGTTACAAGGTTAACTGCCAGCATATAAGGGCAGAGTCGTCATTCAATGATAATAAGATTCACTATACTCATTCCACGCTTAGGGACTACCATCCAAGTAATGAAGTAACCGAATATAATACTTAAATAATACGAATTTGCTTACAAACTCATTAAACACAGCGCGGTAGTACGTGCACTATTCATAAAACCACTATTGATGTACACTTTTAAAACTTTTTGAACGATGTACCGCCTCTATGCGAGTACTTGGTGCCAACTGAACCGATTAAGGTCGTTTTGTAAGACTGAATTTGTTTCATTGTCAAGGGATATTGTTTCTTATTCGTTGTAATTGGAAAATCTACAATCGGTTAGCAATTAACATCCGCCTGAAACGTGGGTGATTCCAAACTTGTTTTGCAGAAACAGATAGCATTGTCTAATTAACACGAACAGAGTATTTTTAATAGACCTGCGGCCAAAAGACGGTCTTGAACTTTTGATTCAATGGCATGACGAGCGAAAGATTTCTTTATTTTAACTATGCCACCAATATCATTTACAATTAACATTCTTTATACGTAAATCAATAACCATGAAATATGTTATTGTAATAACTTTTTAAAGATGCTGCATCTAATTGACAAGTCTTGAATGCGACTCAATTAGGTATGTACGGTAAATATAAAAACACTTGCTGCCACAATTCGCGGAATTTTAACAGCTGCATACAAAGTAAATAATTTAAAGCCGTGACGTTGGAATGTTTTTTAAAAAAATAACTAATAATTCGAATGTCTAAGGTATAACTTGCAACCCTTTAGACATCATTAATATTCGATAATATTTATAAAGTTATTGTCTTATATTAGCATATTCGAAAAAAAATTGACTCGAGCTTAATTAAAGGTTTTCTTATAATTCACTATTCTACTCGTAGAAAAATATATTTGTAATTTTTAATAAACATCATGCTTATTTATAAGGTGCGAATTTCACATAAGAATTACGCGAACGCGTAACGCGCGACAAACGCGTGCAGACCGCTGCTCGAGATGCTCAACTGTTTTATTTTAAACCTGGCTTCACTCTCGGCCGTGAAAATATTACAAAAGTAGGTACGCCCATACAAATACGATGAGCGATGCACAATGTCGTCCGTTGACTGCGAATGATGCCTTGTCATTTTTGGTAGGCATTACTTATTGTCACCACTATTGTCTAGAGCTCGGACAAGGAGCCCATGAAATCGATTTTAACAGGCAATATCTTTGAAGAGAAAGCTTTAGTGTATGATATTTGCAGCATATTATGATAATACATATGAAAGATACCCTATAAATGATAAGTATGAAGAGGACTTTTGGGGACTTGACACGGCGAGCAAGCCAAGGGTTGCATTGACTCTTGTCTTAAAATTCGCGCATCGTATAATATTATTGCATATTTTGTGAGGGTGAATGGTGATAGCAGACAAAAATACTGTTTCCATGATGCTCTTCTCTCTGGCGAGAAGCACCTGCGAGAAGAAAAGGGATAGGCCGTGACAGGAACGGCATATTAAGTAGAAAACAGGCAACAGTGCTATCTCATCAAACCTTTTATTTTATAGGTACATACTGCTATTTACTACCCGCCTGTCTATCGTAGAGAATATGGCAAGCTCGTCCACTTTCTTGCTGTAAGTCCTGCGCTGAACTGTCACGGACTGTTCTAGTAAGTTTCTAAAAATATGGATAACGATTGTTCACAACTTCTGGATGTTTGCACTAAAGACAAGAGTCAACTTTTAAAGCCCCATGTGATGTGATAATTCAGAAGTCAGCTATTACCACCAAGAATTCCAAGTTCGAACCCCGGCCAGTACAAACATTTTGTGCATGAACAATTAAACATGTTGCTGTTGGTCTGGGTGCTTCTATGTTTATTTTTTTTTCATATCTTTCCAATATAGATCTGTGTATCATTATTTATTGGTGGATATTTATTTATATAATTTTTATTTATTTAATTAAGTTCTATTAATAAATAATCGCAACTTTCTTAATACAAATTCCACAGACCAACGGTACGAAAACAGTGCCAGAACAACCCAACTGTAACATTACATAGTACCATTGATGGTACAAAATTGGTTTTTATTTTTTCTCCGAACTCCCTTAAAAATATATAGAAACAACCAGAATATAACAAACATAAATTTTCATACACACAAATTTCATTACTCCGAGGTGATTGGAGATATTCTATTCCTTTCAAAAATTTCCTCTTCAATTAGATAAATATTTTTATGTTTTTTATAATATTTTTTGTAATTTATATAATTTTCTATAAAATAACAACAAATTAAAATTTAGCTGCGGTCTCCCTATACGCATTGTATGGTATAGTTGGAGTAGAGTAGCAAATAAACCGTTGCCGCTCCAAGGAATTATCAGCACGCATACATATTTAAATTTTTAAAAATATTGTAAAACGTATAAAATAAAAACAAAGTTATCAATTCATATATTGAATTTAAAACGCTTCAAAGGAAGGAATTGAAAAAAAATATTGCTTTTTAAAATATAGATTTGATTCTGCTAAGACTATACCAGACACGATGAAATATCGCGCTTTTATTCCGAAGTCAGAAGGTGTTATCGTAAAACGCACAAGCAACTCGGAGACTAGATTTTTTTTTAAATATATGTAAATGTTATTTACTCACAAATAATATTGTTTATTTTTGACTTCAAATGTTAAATTATAAGTACTGAAGTATTATAATTCGCTCTCTATTCTTTATATTTATTTTGGAACCGCGATCTAGCGTGATATGGGCAGTGGAGCGCTAGCCGCCCGCTCGTCGCCGGCCGGCACTTTATTCACTCTAGTTCCTAAACCAGTCCCGTGCCCATTATGTAATTTGGCAGACATTAACTGCATTAAATCATCAATATTTAGACAAAAAATAAAAAAATTAAGCTGGTCCAAGTTTGTTAAATTTCACTTAGAAAAATAAAAATACTAAAAATAAAAATAAATTAAAAAATAATAATCTAAAAACACACAAATAAGGCTTGTCTAATGCTCTATACACCTCAATACTAATATTGTGTCATTATCTTTTCTTTATACTAAATAATGGCCGTCAAAGATACCATACACCGCTCATAGGTGAAAACTTCAAAATGGCGTAACTCATTAAATATACTCCATATAATAAAAATATGTATCTAGGTCGAGGGCATACATAGGTATATTTTCACCAAAAATATCGAAATCGGAAACATTGACTTTTTTTGCCTGTCCGCTTGGCGTGGAATGCCCCATATAAGAATACCTATACCTTTGGCAATCAATTGTTGGCCAGCTAAAATACAACTATCACCTCCGCTTTTAAATATTTTTCTACAACTAGAATATCCAAGTTTCTGTGCCACTCCATTTTAACCCTGCAACCGTTTTGGTAGTAGCATCTTACCGTGTTCGCGTTTAACCCTACAGAATTACATTTTTGCTATGTGTTCAAAGAATTTTTGTATCACATCCTGTTTCTTGGGGCTCGTAGTGCATTTGGTTGTTGATCGTAAAAAATAAATAACTTTAGCAATAGACTGTCATGGGATAATAATCCGAAAATTATCTCAATTTGCTTGGGTAAAACCCTCCCCAGGGTTAATAAGCAGTTGGTTGATGGTTCCGGCAACACTCTCCTATCTCAATAAAGCCCGTGTTCTGGGTTATCGCTCGATGTCCCCATATCAATGCTGGGTGGGGACGCCTATGCTCTGCTAATGGAAGTTATGGGCGCGTTAAAATGATCCAGTTTCTTTCTCTCCTTGTTACCGTAATTAAGCCCTTATTAAGGAAGCCTAGCTTTTTTTTGACAAAATCGTTCAATAGTTCAAATTCTTTATCTTCAATCTTTTTTATTATCATTCAGGGTTCTTTAGACGATATCAGTATTCTAATCATTGTTGTTTTTGTTTTTCCTTTTCCGCATCCTTTATTCATATCTTTATTGTATTACTCATTTTGGGCTGTAATAAATGTATTAATGATGAAAAAAAATGTGGTATTAATGATTGTAGTATTTGTAAGTTCTGATTGTTTATAGAATTACATATTTATATCATTTGAATAAGAATTTAATCAAATGATACCCATCTAACTGAAATATAATGGTTATCGAATAAAAAATAATAATAAATCGAGTCAAGTACCAAAATAAGCATGCGGCTTAAAAAACTACGTACTTAAGTTATAGCAGAAGTGCATGAGTTGCGATCAATGATGTAAAAAGTATGGATTCGTGATATGCTCACAAAACAATCGAAAAAAGTGTTCCGAGTGTAGTGACAGCACACATACTCATATTTCGAATGAGCGAACATTTACCTCAACAAAAGATTACCAACTGTACTCTCCTCTGCGGACCGTTTTTGAGGCACGGATGGCGCATCTACCTTTATATATACAGAATATCATTGGTTGCGATGCATTAAGTCATGCCTCTAGAAATGTCCCTTTGTGATAAT
Organism: Leucinodes orbonalis; assembly: GCA_019425675.1. Classification (NCBI taxonomy): domain Eukaryota; kingdom Metazoa; phylum Arthropoda; class Insecta; order Lepidoptera; family Crambidae; genus Leucinodes; species Leucinodes orbonalis. The sequence goes on along the minus strand of PQWD01014659.1, from coordinate 2,764 downwards.
AAATTTAATGGATTAGTCAATTAAATCAGTACCGAAAATTAACAAGGTTGCAAGACATCAAAAACAGCCTTAACTTTATTTTTGTGTTGAGACATGCATTTGGTACAAGTATGTTTCTTACTTTTTTGTGCTGTAGTAGTTTTTAGCCACTTTTTTCCGAGACCTCACATGCTGATGACGTTCTACTTGACGAAGACAAGTAAAACTCACACTTCTGATAGAGACGTCAAGGGCCAGATTATTAGTGAGCATTATCGGTCACATTATTAGTAGAACAGGTCCTAATTTCATTATCGTCACTAGAACGCTGTGACAAATAGAGCGACGCGCGGTTATGTGATTTCAATCACGTAGGTAACACCGGTTGTGACTCAAGTACATTTTAATGCTTTTTGTTTTTATCATCATCATTTATTCAATCTATAAATCAATTTCGAGAGACTTCAGTACAATATAGGATCTCTTCTAGATCTTCAGAATAAGAAACATTCTGATTTTATAAAATTAAAATGTATTGTATTAGGTATCAATCAATCAAATTAACTAAGCGTACCAAGTTTTTATAATTATTATTGAGTCTTATTAAGAAGTGTAGACAAAATAATACATTCAATGCAAGAATTACTTTTGACATATTACGTTAGCTTTTTAGCAAATATACATGACAAAAATGAGAGAATGGACAAAAGAGGTATTATGAAATTTTAAGCTATTTTACTTATACCATTTAGAGATACATATATGTATAATAAATTATTGCATAAATGACATTTCTAAAACATCAACCAGTATCTATAATGCAGCTTATTGTATTATCTTTCGACCTTTCTCTGATAACGCAGCTAGTATAATGTTGTCGAATCAATTGGAGTAATCATTGAAAATTGGCCCGGGGAACTTTAACACTATATAGAGTCGATGCCGCTGACCCAATGCAGACATGTGGCTTGCATTTCTAATAGTGCATTGTATGGTGCAGTGGCAATCATACATTTGGTTATAGATAGTATTCTAATTCGCAAATAAAACTGTATCTTATCAGTGTATTAGTTAAGGCGAACCGTCGGCAGTCACTCGTGTCGACTGACGTACTGTGATGTGACAAGTATTTATTGTGGTTAATTTTTTGTGTTTCAAAAAGATAAAATCAACGGTGATAATGACCGAAGGCTCTGATATAAACGAGATAGAAAATTAAGGTTAGTATTTTTATGTCGATACCATTTTGTCGATTTTGTTTATACCATTGTAAGTATTTTTAAATTTAAGTATGTAAGCATTTTAAACTTGAGTTATGTTGTGTTCTTTTATCAGTACCTACTTAGTTATCGCGTAATTAAATTAATTATTTGAAAAAAAATATTTTTACATCTTACATTAAATACAAAACATGTATTTAAATACAAAATAAATACCAATAATTTGTAGAACTGTGCGAGTCGCTTACCTTGCACACTGCATGCGGGATTTATACGACTTATATTTTCTATCCAGCTAAATTTAAAATTTTCTTACATCTATTTTATTCAATGGATACTTTTTGGGGGTTTATTCGGTCTGAATCCAAAATTTGTATCACACGTAACCTCAGTGTGTGGGCAATCAGTCCCCTTGATAACGATGTTTGTAGTCTCAACAAACTACATTATTTATTATACGCTTCCCACAATACCCAACCTAGGGTTTAAAGTGCTTGAGTTAAATGAACTTCCGTAACCCACTGTTCCGTACACTCTTTCAATACATTGATAACAATTTTACCATCATCAAGTGTTCTGCAGATTGAGCCAATTTTCACACATAATAACTACGGAGAGTTGGGTTGTAAGCCACCATGCGAACCTAATGAGGATTGGTAGAATGTTCACTACAATAAACTCTAAGGATAACCTAACCGCCCTAAGATAGTAAACGGTTTAACATGCCCATGCACAGAATCGTCTGTGTATCAGATTCCTTTCAGCTTACAATGCCTTTACCATACTGGAAACAACTGCACAAAATGTGATTTCCCCCTGAGATTCGAAACTTACAAAATGGAATAATAGAATGTAATAAAGTGAAAGGGAGTACAAACTGTACATTGTAATGGTCTAGGTGTTTTCTATGTATAATATATATGTATTTTCAAAAAAATATATATAAGTATGTTTATCCGTTGTTTAGTACCCATAATACAGGCTTCACGCTTAACTTGGGGCTAGATGGCGCTGTGTGAATGTCAGTGGATATTTATTTGTTTATTATACAAATAAAAACAAACGACAGCATACCCATTAAAACAGGAATCAGCTGCTACCAATGACGAAACGATGTCAATTTTAGGGTTCTGAATTAAGTTTACATGAAAAGTTCACTATAATTATTTTAGAGCAATGAATTCCACTGTAATATGTTACTCGATAAGAAGATACAGTTTTTCGTTTTCTTCTGTACAATCTTTCCAAGTTCCAGCGTTTATTGGATAGCGGGAAAACAAGCAGACAGCTCATCTGATGGTAAATGACTCCGTCGCCCATGTGCACTTACAATTCCAGAGTGCAAAGAAATGCGGTGCCGGCGTTTTAACCTTAACGACCGTTACTAGTGGTTGTTAAGGAAACAGAATGACTTTTTGTGAAATCTTTTGTCCCGGGTAATCTCTGAAATGGCTGTACGGATTTGGACGGGATATTTATATTTAGAAAAAAAAATGTTTTTCTGGCGTGCTCGCGAAAGCTACGTGGCTTAAAGAAATGATTTTAATAAAATTTGGTATGATAAT